>JAJLRB010001102.1:0-103506 GCA_020976825.1 Odocoileus hemionus
CCCGCCGCAACTCGAGAAAAACCATGAGACTTCCCCCTCAAAGCGAGATGAGGCCCGATTCCCCTGCACTGCATGCAGAGCAATCCCATGATCCCCATGAAACTTGTAAGGAGCCTCGACTTGCTTGATGGATCTCGAGACAATACCCAAGAATACTGTCACAAGTAGAGAGGGACCCTGAGGTCACAACAGCATCGCGAAGGAGCTCCATGTACCCCAAATCAACTCGAGATGAGGCCCGATTACCCTGCCTTGACTCCAGAGCCATTCCGAGATCCCCATCAAACACGACCAGTGGCTTGACGTCCTTTAGGCATCTCCAGAATTTCCCAGAGAACATCGTGCCAAGCCTAGAGGAATACAAATTTCAGCAGAGCAACTCCAGGAATGCTCCGTGGACCGCAAATTGCCTGGAATTGAGAGCTGATTGCCTGGCTTAGACTCAAGTTGTATGCCAGCTTTCCACAAGCCCCTCAAGGGGAGGCTTCTCTCAGCAGTAGTTGTGAGGGAGGGACCCTGAGTTTGCTGCCTGAAGTGGAATATACACCGAGAAGCCCTGACTCGAATGGAGGCCGGGTTTCCTTGCAGTGGCTTGATTAGAGGCTTATTTTTCATCTCACAAGGTGAAGGGATGTCTGAATCCCCTGTGGAGTCCATAGAGAAAGCCCTAGGTCCCCGACTCCTTTCGACGGAATGCCTCACATGCCTTTGAACCTCGAGCGGCACCCAGAGTTCACTGCTTCAAAATGTGACGATGCCTGACTCCTCTTGAACATTGACAGGAATCCCAATATCCCTGTGGCTACTGGACGGGCCCTGGGTCTCCCGCCTCACTCGAGAAGCGTCCCTTTGGCCCTGCCAAGCCTCGAAGAGATTCCTGAGGTGTCCCTCGTAACTTGACAGGAGTTCTGACGTCGCTGGACAAACACGAGTGTTGAAAGGGCCATCCCCGCCGTAACTCGAGAATATACCCCAGGTCCCCGCCGCAACTCGAGAAAAACCATGAGACTTCCCCCTCAAAGCGAGATGAGGCCCGATTCCCCTGCACTGCATGCAGAGCAATCCCGTGATCCCCATGAAACATGTAAGGAGCCTCGACTTGCTTGATGGATCTCGAGACATTTCGCAAGGACACTGTCACAAGTAGAGAGGGACCCTGAGGTCACACCAGCATCGCGAAGGAGCTCCATGTACCCCAAATCCACTCGAGATGAGGCCCGATTCCCCTGCCCTGTCTCCAGAGCCATCCCCCGTTACCCAGAAAACACGATTAGTGGCTTGACTTCCTTTAGGCAACTCCAGAGGTTCCCTGAGAACAACGTGCCAAGCCTAGAGGAATACCAAGTTCAGCATAGCAATTCGAGGAATTCACCGTGGGCCCCAAATTGCCTGGAAATGAGAGCTGATTGCCTGGCTTAGACTCAAGACGTATGCCAACTTTCCACAAGCCCCTCAAGAGGAGGCTTCTCTCAGCAGTAGTGTGTGAGGGAGGGACCCTGAGTTTGCTGCCTCAAGTGGAATATATACTGAGAATCCCTGACTCGAAAGGAGGCGGGGTTTCTTGCAGTGGCTTGAATACAGGCTCCTCTTTCATCTCACAAGGTGAACGGATGTCTGAATCCCCTGTGGAGTCCTAGAGAAAGCCCTAGTTCCCCGACTCCTTTCGAGGGAATGCCGCACATGCCTTTGAAACCTCGAGCGGCACGCAGAGTTCACTGCTTCAAAAGCTGATGATGCCTGACTCCTTTTGAACATTGACAGGAATCCCAATATCCGTGTGGCTACTGGAAAGGGACCCTGGGTCTCCAGCCTCACCTCGAGAAGCGTCCCTTTGGCCCTGCCAATCCTAGAAGAGATTCCTGAGGTGTCCCTCGTAACTAAACAGGAGTCCTGACGTCTGTGGACAAAGTCGAGTGTTGAAGATCCATCCCCGCCGTATCTCGAGAATATATTCCAGGTCCCCGCCGCAACTCGAGTAAAACCATGAGACTTCCCCCTCAAAGCGAGATGAGGCCCGATTCCCCTGCACTGCATGCAGAGCAATCCCGTGATCCCCATGAAACTTGTAAGGAGCCTCGACTTGCTTGATGGATCTCGAGACAATACCCAAGAATACTGTCACAAGTAGAGAGGGACCCTGAGGTCACAACAGCATTGTGAAGGAGCTCCATGTACCCCAAATCAACTCGAGATGAGGCCCGATTACCCTGCCTTGACTCCAGAGCCATTCCGAGATCCCCATCAAACACGACCAGTGGCTTGACGTCCTTTAGGCATCTCCAGAAGTTCCCTGAGAACATCGTGCCAAGCCTAGAGGAATACCAATTTCAGCAGAGCAACTCCAGGAATGCTCCATGGACCGCAAATTGCCTGGAATTGAGAGCTGATTGCCTGGCTTAGACTCAAGTTGTATGCCAGCTTTCCACAAGCCCCTCAAGGGGAGGCTTCTCTCAGCAGTAGTTGTGAGGGAGGGACCCTGAGTTTGCTGCCTGAAGTGGATATATACACCGAGAAGCCCTGACTCGAAAGGAGGCCGGGTTTCCTTGCAGTGGCTTGAATAGAGGCTTATCTTTCATCTCACAAGGTGAAGGGATGTCTGAATCCCCTGTGGAGTCCGTAGAGAAAGCCCTAGGTCCCCGACTCCTTTCGACGGAATGCCTCACATGCCTTTGAAACCTCGAGAGGCACGCAGAGTTCACTGCTTCAAAATGTGACGATGCCTGACTCCCCTTGAACATTGACAGGAATCCCAATATCCCTGTGGCTCCTGGAATGGGACCCTGGGTCTCCCGCCTCACCTCGAGAAGCGTCCCTTTGGCCCTGCCAAGCCTCGAAGATATACCTGAGGTGTCCCTCGTAACTCGACAGGAGTCCTGACGTCGCTGGACAAACACGATTGTTGAA
This sequence comes from Odocoileus hemionus, assembly GCA_020976825.1. Lineage (NCBI taxonomy): Eukaryota > Metazoa > Chordata > Mammalia > Artiodactyla > Cervidae > Odocoileus > Odocoileus hemionus. The sequence goes on from JAJLRB010001102.1 coordinate 2,905, forward strand.
GGGCCATCCCCGCCGTAACTCGAGAATATACCCCAGGTCCCCGCCGCAACTCGAGAAAAACCATGAGACTTCCCCCTCAAAGTGAGATGAGGCCCGATTCCCTGCACTGCATGCAGAGCAATCCCGTGATCCCCATGAAACTTGTAAGGAGCCTCGACTTGCTTGATGGATCTCGAGACAATACCCAAGAACACTGTCACAAGTAGAGAGGGACCCTGAGGTCACAACAGCATCGCGAAGGAGCTCCATGTACCCCAAATCAACTCGAGATGAGGCCCGATTCCCCTGCTTGACTCCAGAGCCATCCCCCGTTCCCCATCAAACACGACCAGTGGCTTGACTTCCTTTAGGCATCTCCAGAAGGTTCCCTGAGAACATCGTGCCAAGCCTAGAGGAATACCAATTTCAGCAGAGCAACTCGAGGAATGCTCCGTGGACCGCAAATTGCCTGGAATGAGAGCTGATTGCCTGGCTTAGACTCAAGTTGTATGCCAACTTTCCACAAGCCCCTCAAGGGGAGGCTTCTCTCAGCAGTATTTGTGAGGGAGGGACCCTGAGTTTGCTGCCTCAAGTGGAATATATACCGAGAACCCTGACTCGAAAGGAGAGGCCGGGTTTCCTTGCAGTGGCTTGAATAGAGGCTCCTCTTTCATCTCACAAGGTGAAGGGATGTCTGAATCCCTGTGGAGTCCATAGAGAAAGCCCTAGGTCCCCGACTCCTTTCGACGGAATGCCTCACATGCCTTTGAAACCTCGAGCGGCACGCAGAGTTCACTGCTTCAAAATGTGACGATGCCTGACTCCTTTTGAACATTGACAGGAATCCCAATATCCCTGTGGCTACTGGAAAGGGACCCTGGGTCTCCCGCCTCACTCGAGAAGCGTCCCTTTGGCCCTGCCAATCCTCGAAGAGATTCCTGAGGTGTCCCTCGTAACTAAACAGGACAGTCCTGACGTCGCTGGACAAACACGAGTGTTGAAGGGCCATCCCCGCCGTAACTCGAGAATATACCCCAGGTCCCCGCCGCAACTCGAGAAAAACCATGAGACTTCCCCCTCAAAGCGAGATGAGGCCCGATTCCCCTGCACTGCATGCAGAGCAATCCCGTGATCCCCATGAAACATGTAAGGAGCCTCGACTTGCTTGATGGATCTCGAGACAATTCCCAAGAACACTGTCACAAGTAGAGAGGGACCCTGAGGTCACAACAGCATCGCGAAGGAGCTCCATGTACCCCAAATCAACTCGAGATGAGGCCCGATTCCCCTGCCTTGACTCCAGAGCCATTCCCCCGATACCCATCAAACACGACCAGTGGCTTGACTTCCTTTAGGCATCTCCAGAAGGTTCCCTGAGAACATCGTGCCAAGCCTAGAGGAATACCAATTTCAGCAGAGCAACTGGAGGAATGCTCCGTGGACCGCAAATTGCCTGGAATGAGAGCTGATTGCCTGGCTTAGACTCAAGTTGTATGCCAACTTTCCACAAGCCCCTCAAGGGGAGGCTTCTCTCAGCAGTAGTGTGAGGGAGGGACCCTGAGTTTGCTGCCTCAAGTGGAATATACACCGAGAAGCCCTGACTCGAAAGGAGGCCGGGTTTCCTTGCAGTGGCTTGAATACAGGCTTATCTTTCATCTCACAAGGTGAAGGGATGTCTGAATCCCCTGTGGAGTCGCTAGAGAAAGCCCTAGGTCCCCGACTCCTTTCGAGGGAATGCCTCACATGCCTTTGAAACCTCGAGCGGCACGCAGAGTTCACTGCTTCAAAATCTGACGATGCCTGACTCCTTTTGAACATTGACAGGAATCCCAATATCCGTGTGGCTACTGGAAAGGGAACCCTGGGTCTCCCGCCTCACCTCGAGAAGCATCCCTTTGGCCCTGCCAAGCCTCGAAGAGATTCCTGAGGTGTCCCTCGTAACTCGACAGGAGTCCTGACGTCTGTGGACAAACACGAGTGTTGAAGGGCCATCCCCGCCGTAACTCGAGAATATACCCCAGGTCCCCGCCGCAACTCGAGAAAAAACCATGAGACTTCCCCCTCAAAGCGAGATGAGGCCCGATTCCCCTGCACTGCATGCAGAGCAATCCCGTGATCCCCATGAAACTTGTAAGGAGCCTCGACTTGCTTGATGGATCTCGAGACAATACCCAAGAATACTGTCACAAGTAGAGAGGGACCCTGAGGTCACAACAGCATCGCGAAGGAGCTCCATGTACCCCAAATCAACTCGAGATGAGGCCCGATTACCCTGCCTTGACTCCAGAGCCATTCCGAGATCCCCATCAAACACGACCAGTGGCTTGACGTCCTTTAGGCATCTCCAGAGTTCCCTGAGAACATCGTGCCAAGCCTAGAGGAATACCAATTTCAGCAGAGCAACTCCAGGAATGCTCCGTGGACCGCAAATTGCCTGGAATGAGAGCTGATTGCCTGGCTTAGACTCAAGATGTATGTCAGCTTTCCACAAGCCCCTCAAGGGAGGCTTCTCTCAGCAGTAGTTGTGAGGGAGGGACCCTGAGTTTGCTGCCTGAAGTGGAATATACACCGAGAAGCCCTGACTCGAATGGAGGCCGGGTTTCCTTGCAGTGGCTTGATTAGAGGCTTATTTTTCATCTCACAAGGTGAAGGGATGTCTGAATCCCTGTGGAGTCCATAGAGAAAGCCCTAGGTCCCCGACTCCTTTCGACGGAATGCCTCACATGCCTTTGACACCTCGAGCGGCACCAGAGTTCACTGCTTCAAAATGTGACGATGCCTGACTTCTCTTGAACATTGACAGGAATCCCAATATCCTGTGGCTACTGGAAACGGGGCCCTGGGTCTCCCCTCACCTCGAGAAGCGTCCCTTTGGCCCTGCCAAGCCTTGAAGAGATTCCTGAGGTGTCCCTCGTAACTGGACAGGTGTCCTGATGTCGCTGGACAAACACGAGTGTTGAAATGCCATCCCCGCCGTAACTCGAGAATATACCCCAGGTCCCCGCCGCAACTCGAGAAAAACCATGAGACTTCCCCCTCAAAGTGAGATGAGGCCCGATTCCCCTGCACTGCATGCAGAGCAATCCCGTGATCCCCATGAAACATGTAAGGAGCCTCGACTTGCTTGATGGATCTCGAGACAATCCGCAAGTACACTGTCACAAGTAGAGAGGGACCCTGAGGTCACACCAGCATCACGAAGGAGCTCCATGTACCCCAAATCCACTCGAGATGAGGCCCGATTCCCCTGCCCTGTCTCCAGAGCCATCCCCCGTTACCCAGAAAACACGATTAGTGGCTTGACTTCCTTTAGGCAACTCCAGAGGTTCCCTGAGAACAGCGTGCCAAGCCTAGAGGAATACCAAGTTCAGCAGAGCAATTCGAGGAATTCACCGTGGCCCCAAATTGCCTGGAGATGAGAGCTGATTGCCTGGCTTAGACTCAAGACGTATGCCAACTTTCCACAAGCCCCTCAAGAGGAGGCTTCTCTCAGCAGTAGGTGTGAGGGAGGGACCCTGAGTTTGCTGCCTCAAGTGGAATATATACTGAGAATCCCTGACTCGAAAGGAGGCCGGGGTTTCTTGCAGTGGCTTGAATACAGGCTCCTCTTTCATCTCACAAGGTGAAGGGGATGTCTGAATCCCCTGTGGAGTCCATAGAGAAAGCCCTAGTTCCCCGACTCCTTTCGAGGAATGCCTCACATGCCTTTGAAACCTCGAGCGGCACGCAGAGTTCACTGCTTCAAAAGCTGATGATGCCTGACTCCCTTGAACATTGACAGGAATCCCAATATCCGTGTGGCTACTGGAAAGGGACCCTGGGTCTCCGCCTCACCTCGAGAAGCGTCCCTTTGGCCCTGCCAATCCTAGAAGAGATTCCTGAGGTGTCCCTCGTAACTCGACAGGAGTCCTGACGTCTGTGGACAAAGTCGAGTGTTGAAGATCCATCCCCGCCGTATCTCGAGAATATACCCCAGGTCCCCGCCGCAACTCGAGAAAAAACCATGAGACTTCCCCCTCAAAGCGAGATGAGGCCCGATTCCCCTGCACTGCATGCAGAGCAATCCCGTGATCCCCATGAAACTTGTAAGGAGCCTCGACTTGCTTGATGGATCTCGAGACAATACCCAAGAATACTGTCACAAGTAGAGAGGGACCCTGAGGACACAACAGCATTGTGAAGGAGCTCCCTTGTACCCCAAATCAACTCAGATGAGGCCCGATTACCCTGCCTTGACTCCAGAGCCATTCCGAGATCCCCATCAAACACGACCAGTGGCTTGACGTCCTTTAGGCATCTGCAGAATTTCCCAGAGAACATCGTGCCAAGCCTAGAGGAATACCAATTTCAGCAGAGCAACTCCAGGAATGCTCCATGGACCGCAAATTGCCTGGAATTGAGAGCTGATTGCCTGGCTTAGACTCAAGTTGTATGCCAGCTTTCCACAAGCCCCTCAAGGGGAGGCTTCTCTCAGCAGTAGTTGTGAGGGAGGGACCCTGAGTTTGCTGCCTGAAGTGAAATATACACCGAGAAGCCCTGACTCGAAAGGAGGCCGGGTTTCCTTGCAGTGGCTTGAATAGAGGCTTATTTTTCATCTCACAAGGTGAAGGGATGTCTGAATCCCCTGTGGAGTCTATAGAGAAAGCCCTAGGTCCCCGACTCCTTTCGACGGAATGCCTCACATGCCTTTGAAACCTCGAGAGGCACGCAGAGTTCACTGCTTCAAAATGTGACGATGCCTGACTCCTCTTGAACATTGACAGGAATCCCAATATCCCTGTGGCTCCTGGAATGGGAACCTGGGTCTCCCGCCTCACCTCGAGAAGCGTCCCTTTGGCCCTGCCAAGCCTCGAAGATATACCTGAGGTGTCCCTCGTAACTCGACAGGAGTCCTGACGTCGCTGGACAAACACGATTGTTGAAGGGCCATCCCCGCCGTAACTCGAGAATATACCCCAGATCCCCGCCGCAACTCGAGAAAAACCATGAGACTCCCCCTCAAAGCGAGATGAGGCCCGATTCCCCTGCACTGCATGCAGAGCAATCCCGTGATCCCCATGAAACTTGTAAGGAGCCTCGACTTGCTTGATGGATCTCGAGACAATTTCGCAAGAACACTGTCACAAGTAGAGAGGGACCCTGAGGTCACAACAGCATCGCGAAGGAGCTCCATGTACCCCAAATCAACTCGAGATGAGGCCCGATTCCCCTGCCTTGACTCCAGAGCCATCCCCCGTTCCCCATCAAACACGATTAGTGGCTTGACGTCCTTTAGGCAACTCCAGAGGTTCCCTGAGAACATCGTGCCAAGCCTAGAGGAATACCAATTTCAGCAGAGCAACTCCAGGAATGCTCCGTGGACCCCAAATTGCCTGGAATGAGAGCTGATTGCCTGGCTTAGACTCAAGTTGTATGCCAACTTTCCACAAGCCCCTCAAGGGAGGCTTCTCTCAGCAGTATTTGTGAGGGAGGGACCCTGAGTTTGCTGCCTGAAAGTGGAATATACACCGAGAAGACCTGACTCGAAAGGAGGCCGGGTTTTCTTGCAGTGGCTTGAATAGAGGCTCATTTTTCATCTCACAAGGTGAAGGGATGTCTGAATCCCCTGTGGAGTCGCTATAGAGAAAGCCCTAGGTCCCCGACTCCTTTCGACGGAATGCCTCACATGCCTTTGAAACCTCGAGCGGCACCCAGAGTTCACTGCTTCAAAAGCTGATGATGCCTGACTCCTTTTGAACATTGACAGGAATCCCAATATCCCTGTGGCTACTGGAAAGGGACCCTGGGTCTCCAGCCTCACCTCGAGAAGCGTCCCTTTGGCCCTGCCAATCCTCGAAGAGATTCCTGAGGTGTCCCGTAACTTGACAGGAGTCCTGACGTCGTGGACAAACACGAGTGTTGAAGGGCCATCCCCGCCGTATCTCGAGAATATACCCCAGGTCCCCGCCGCAACTCGAGAAAAACCATGAGACTTCCCCCTCAAAGCGAGATGAGGCCCGATTCCCCTGCACTGCATGCAGAGCAATCCCGTGATCCCCATGAAACTTGTAAGGAGCCTCGACTTGCTTGATGGATCTCGAGACAATACCGCAAGAACACTGTCACAAGTAGAGAGGGACCCTGAGGTCACAACAGCATCGCGAAGGAGCTCCATGTACCCCAAATCAACTCGAGATGAGGCCCGATTCCCCTGCCTTGACTCCAGAGATATCCCATTCCGTTCCCCATCAAACACGACCAGTGGCTTGACTTCCTTTAGGCATCTCCAGAGGTTCCCTGAGAACAACGTGCCAAGCCTAGAGGAATACCAATTTCAGCAGAGCAATTGGAGGAATGCTCCGTGGGCCCCAAATTGCCTGGAATGAGAGCTGATTGCCTGGCTTAGACTCAAGATGTATGCCAGCTTTCCACAAGCCCCTCAAGGGAGGCTTCTTCAGCAGTAGTGTGAGGGAGGGACCCTGAGTTTGCTGCCTGAAGTGGAATATATACCGAGAAGACCTGACTCGAAAGGAGGCCGGGTTTCCTTGCAGTGGCTTGAATAGAGGCTTATTCTTTCATCTCACAAGGTGAAGGGATGTCTGAATCCCCTGTGGAGTCCTAGAGAAAGCCCTAGGTCCCCGACTCCTTTCGAGGGAATGCCTCACATGCCTTTGAAACCTCGAGCGGCACGCAGAGTTCACTGCTTCAAAATGCTGATGATGCCTGACTACTTTTGAACATTGACAGGAATCCCAATATCCCGTGTGGCTACTGGAAAGGGACCCTGGGTCTCCAGCCTCACCTCGAGAAGCGTCCCTTTGGCCCTGCCAATCCTAGAAGAGATTCCTGAGGTGTCCCTCGTAACTAAACAGGAGTCCTGACGTCTGTGGACAAAACTCGAGTGTTGAAGATCCATCCCCGCCGTATCTCGAAATATACCCCAGGTCCCCGCCGCAACTCGAGAAAAACCATGAGACTTCCCCCTCAAAGCGAGATGAGGCCCGATTCCCCTGCACTGCATGCAGAGCAATCCCGTGATCCCCATGAAACTTGTAAGGAGCCTCGACTTGCTTGATGGATCTCGAGACAATACCCAAGAATACTGTCACAAGTAGAGAGGGACCCTGAGGTCACAACAGCATCGCGAAGGAGCTCCATGTACCCCAAATCAACTCGAGATGAGGCCCGATTACCCTGCCTTGACTCCAGAGCCATTCCGAGATCCCCATCAAACACGACCAGTGGCTTGACGTCCTTTAGGCATCTCCAGAAGTTCCCTGAGAACATCGTGCCAAGCCTAGAGGAATACCAATTTCAGCAGAGCAACTCCAGGAATGCTCCGTGGACCGCAAATTGCCTGGAATGAGAGCTGATTGCCTGGCTTAGACTCAAGATGTATGCCAGCTTTCCACAAGCCCCTCAAGGGGAGGCTTCTCTCAGCAGTAGTTGTGAGGGAGGGACCCTGAGTTTGCTGCCTGAAGTGGAATATACACCGAGAAGCCCTGACTCGAAAGGAGGCCGGGTTTCCTTGCAGTGGCTTGATTAGAGGCTTATTTTTCATCTCACAAGGTGAAGGGATGTCTGAATCCCCTGTGGAGTCCATAGAGAAAGCCCTAGGTCCCCGACTCCTTTCGACGGAATGCCTCACATGCCCTTTGACACCTCGAGCGGCACGCAGAGTTCACTGCTTCAAAATGTGACGATGCCTGACTCCTCTTGAACATTGACAGGAATCCCAATATCCCTGTGGCTACTGGAATGGGCCCTGGGTCTCCCGCCTCACCTCGAGAAGCGTCCCTTTGGCCCTGCCAAGCCTCGAAGAGATTCCCTGAGGTGTCCCTCGTAACTGGACAGGAGTCCTGACGTCGCTGGACAAACACGATTGTTGAAATGCCATCCCCGCCGTAACTCGAGAATATACCCCAGGTCCCCGCCGCAACTCGAGAAAAACCATGAGACTTCCCCCTCAAAGCGAGATGAGGCCCGATTCCCCTGCACTGCATGCAGAGCAATCCCGTGATCCCCATGAAACATGTAAGGAGCCTCGACTTGCTTGATGGATCTCGAGACAATCCCAAGAACACTGTCACAAGTAGAGAGGGACCCTGAGGTCACAACAGCATCGCGAAGGAGCTCCATGTACCCCAAATCCACTCGAGATGAGGCCCGATTCCCCTGCCCTGTCTCCAGAGCCATCCCCCGTTATCCCCAGAAAACACGATTAGTGGCTTGACTTCCTTTAGGCAACTCCAGAGGTTCCCTGAGAACAGCGTGCCAAGCCTAGAGGAATAACAAGTTCAGCAAAGCAATTCGAGGAATTCACCGTGGACCGCCACCAAATTGCCTGGAGATGAGAGCTGATTGCCTGGCTTAGACTCAAGACGTATGCCAACTTTCCACAAGCCCCACAAGAGGAGGCTTCTCTCAGCAGTAGGTGTGAGGGAGGGACCCTGAGTTTGCTGCCTCAAGTGGAATATATACTGAGAATCCCTGACTCGAAAGGAGGCGGGGTTTCTTGCAGTGGCTTGAATACAGGCTCCTCTTTCATCTCACAAGGTGAAGGGATGTCTGAATTCCCTGTGGAGTCCATAGAGAAAGCCCTAGTTCCCCGACTCCTTTCGAGGGAATGCCGCACATGCCTTTGCAACCTCGAGCGGCACGCAGAGTTCACTGCTTCAAAAGCTGATGATGCCTGACTCCTTTTGAACATTGACAGGAACCCCAATATCCGTGTGGCTACTGGAAAGGGACCCTGGGTCTCCAGCCTCACCTCGAGAAGCGTCCCTTTGGCCCTGCCAATCCTAGAAGAGATTCCTGAGGTGTCCCTCGTAACTAAACAGGAGTCCTGACGTCTGTGGACAAAGTCGAGTGTTGAAGCCATCCCCCGCCGTATCTCGAGAATATACCCCAGGTCCCCGCCGCAACTCGAGAAAAACCATGAGACTTCCCCCTCAAAGCGAGATGAGGCCCGATTCCCCTGCACTGCATGCAGAGCAATCCCGTGATCCCCATGAAACTTGTAAGGAGCCTCGACTTGCTTGATGGATCTCGAGACAATACCCAAGAATACTGTCACAAGTAGAGAGGGACCCTGAGGACACAACAGCATTGTGAAGGAGCTCCTTGTACCCCAAATCAACTCGAGATGAGGCCCGATTCCCCTGCCTTGACTCCAGAGCCCATCCCCGTTATCCCCCATCAAACACGACCAGTGGCTTGACGTCCTTTAGGCATCTGCAGAATTTCCCAGAGAACATCGTGCCAAGCCTAGAGGAATACCAATTTCAGCAGAGCAACTCCAGGAATGCTCCATGGACCGCAAATTGCCTGGAATTGAGAGCTGATTGCCTGGCTTAGACTCAAGTTGTATGCCAGCTTTCCACAAGCCCCTCAAGGGGAGGCTTCTCTCAGCAATAGTTGTGAGGGAGGGACCCTGATTTTGCTGCCTGAAGTGAAATATACACCGAGAAGCCCTGACTCGAAAGGAGGCCGTGTTTCCTTGCAGTGGCTTGAATAGAGGCTTATCTTTCATCTCACAAGGTGAAGGGATGTCTGAATCCCCTGTGGAGTTCGTAGAGAAAGCCCTAGGTCCCCGACTACTTTCGACAGAATGCCTCACATGCCTTTGAAACCTCGAGAGGCACGCAGAGTTCACTGCTTCAAAAGGTGACGATGCCTGACTCCCCTTGAACATTGACACGAATCCCAATATCCCTGTGGCTCCTGGAATGGGAACCTGGGTCTCCCGCCTCACCTCGAGAAGCGTCCCTTTGGCCCTGCCAAGCCTCGAAGATATACCTGAGGTGTCCCTCGTAACTCGACAGGAGTCCTGACGTCGCTGGACAAACACGATTGTTGAAGGGCCATCCCCGCCGTAACTCGAGAATATACCCCAGATCCCCCCGCCGCAACTCGAGAAAAACCATGAGACTTCCCCGTCAAAGCGAGATGAGGCCCGATTCCCCTGCACTGCATGCAGAGCAATCCCATGATCCCCATGAAACTTGTAAGGAGCCTCGACTTGCTTGATGGATCTCGAGACAATACCCAAGAATACTGTCACAAGTAGAGAGGGACCCTGAGGTCACAACAGCATCGCGAAGGAGCTCCATGTACCCCAAATCAACTCGAGATGAGGCCCGATTACCCTGCCTTGACTCCAGAGCCAGCCATTCCGAGATCCCCATCAAACACAACCAGTGGCTTGACGTCCTTTAGGCATCTCCAGAATTTCCCAGAGAACATCGTGCCAAGCCTAGAGGAATACCAATTTCAGCAGAGCAACTCCAGGAATGCTCCGTGGACCGCAAATTGCCTGGAATTGAGAGCAGATTACCTGGCTTAGACTCAAGTTGTATGCCAGCTTTCCACAAGCCCCTCAAGGGGAGGCTTCTCTCAGCAGTAGTTGTGAGGGAGGGACCCTGAGTTTGCTGCCTGAAATGGAATATACACCGAGAAACCCTGACTCGAATGGAAGCCGGGTTTCCTTGCAGTGGCTTGATTAGAGGCTCATTTTTCATCTCACAAGGTGAAGGGATGTCTGAATCCCATGTGCAGTCTATAGAGAAAGCCCTAGGTCCCCGACTCCTTTCGACGGAATGCCTCACATGCCTTTGAAACCTCGAGCGGCACCCAGAGTTCACTGCTTCAAAATGTGACGATGCCTGACTCCTCTTGAACATTGACAGGAATCCCAATAACCCTGTGGCTCCTGGAATGGGAATCTGGGTCTCCCGCCTCACTTCGAGAAGCGTCCCTTTTCCCTGCCAAGACTCGAAGATATACCTCAGGTGTCCCTCGTCACTTGACAGGAGTCCTGACGTCGCTGGACAAACACGATTGTTGAAGGGCCATCCCCGCCGTAACGCAAGAATATACCCCAGATCCCTGCCGCAACTCGAGAAAAACCATGAGACCTCCCCCTCAAAGCGAGATGAGGCCCGATTCCCCTGCACTGCATGCAGAGCAATCCCGTAATCCCCATGAAACATGTAAGGAGCCTCGACTTGCTTGATGGATCTCGAGACATTTCGCAAGGACACTGTCACAAGTAGAGAGGGACCCTGAGGTCACAAAGGCATCGCGAAGGAGCTCCATGTACCCCAAATCCACTGGATTGAAGCCCAATTCCCCTGCCCTGTCTCCAGAGATATCCCCCGTTACCCAGAACACACGATTAGTGGCTTGACTTCCTTTAGGCAACTCCAGAGGTTCACTGAGAACAACGTGCCAAGCCTAGAGGAATACCAAGTTCAGCATAGCAATTGGAGAAATTCACCGTGGGCGCCCAAATTGTCTGGAAATGAGAGCTGATTGCCTGGCTTAGACTCAAGACGTATGCCAACTTTCCACAAGCCCCTCAAGAGGAGGCTTCTTTCAGCAGTAAGTGTGAGGGAGGCACCCTGAGTTTGCTGCCTCAAGTGGAATATATATACTGAGAAGACCTGACTCGAAAGGAGGCTGGGTTTTCTTGCAGTGGCTTGAATACAGGCTCCTCTTTCATCTCACAAGGTGAACGGATGTCTGAATCCCCTGTGGAGTCGCTAGAGAAAGCCCTAGTTCCCCGACTCCTTTCGAGGGAATGCCGCACATGCCTTTGAAACCTCGAGCGGCACGCAGAGTTCACTGCTTCAAAAGCTGATGATGCCTAACTACTTTTGATCATTGACAGGAATCCCAATATCCGTGTGGCTACTGGAAAGGGACCCTGGGTCTCCAGCCTCACCTCGAGAAGCATCCCTTTGGCCCTGCCAATCCTAGAAGAGATTCCTGAGGTGTCCCTCCTAACTAAACAGGAGTCCTGACGTCTGTGGACAAACTCGAGTGTTGAAGATCCATCCCCGCCGTATCTCGAGAATATATTCCAGGTCCCCGCCGCAACTCGAGTAAAACCATGAGACTTCCCCCTCAAAGCGAGATGAGGCCCGATTCCCCTGCACTGCATGCAGAGCAATCCCGTGATTCCCATGAAACTTGTAAGGAGCCTCGACTTGCTTGATGGATCTCGAGACAATACCCAAGAATACTGTCACAAGTAGAGAGGGACCCTGAGGTCACAACAGCATCGCGAAGGAGCTCCATGTACCCCAAATCAACTCGAGATGAGGCCCGATTACCCTGCCTTGACTCCAGAGCCATTCCGAGATCCCCATCAAACACGACCGTGGCTTGACGTCCTTTAGGCATCACCAGAAGTTCCCTGAGAACATCGTGCCAAGCCTAGAGGAATACCAATTTCAGCAGAGCAACTCCAGGAATGCTCCGTGGACCGCAAATTGCCTGGAATGGAGAGCTGATTGCCTGGCTTAGACTCAAGATGTATGTCAGCTTTCCACAAGCCCCTCAAGGGGAGGCTTCTCTCAGCAGTAGTTGTGAGGGAGGGACCCTGAGTTTGCTGCCTGAAGTGGAATATACACCGAGAAGCCCTGACTCGAATGGAGGCCGGGTTTCCTTGCAGTGGCTTGATTAGAGGCTTATTTTTCATCTCACAAGGTGAAGGGATGACTGAATCCCCTGTGGAGTCCATAGAGAAAGCCCTAGGTCCCCGACTCCTTTCGACGGAATGCCTCACATGCCTTTGACACCTCGAGCGGCACCCAGAGTTCACTGCTTCAAAATGTGACGATGCCTGACTTCTCTTGAACATTGACAGGAATACCAATATCCCTGTGGCTACTGGTACGCGGCCCTGGGTCTCCCGACTTACCTCGAGAAGCGTCCCTTTGGCCCTGCCAAGCCTTGAAGAGATTCCTGAGTTGTCCCTCGTAACTGGACAGGTGTTCTGATGTCGCTGGACAAACACGAGTGTTGAAATGCCATCCCCGCCGTAACTCGAGAATATACCCCAGGTCCCCGCCGCAACTCGAGAAAAACCATGAGACTTCCCCCTCAAAGTGAGATGAGGCCCGATTCCCCTGCACTGCATGCAGAGCAATCCCGTGATCCCCATGGAACATGTAAGGAGCCTCGACTTGCTTGATGGATCTACAGACAATCCGCAAGTACACTGTAACTAGTAGAGAGGGACCCTGAGGTCACACCAGCATCACGAAGGTGCTCCATGTACCCCAAATCCACTCGAGATGAGGCCCGATTCCCCTGCCCTGTCTCCAGAGCCATCCCCCGTTACCCAGAAAACACGATTAGTGGCTTGACTTCCTTTAGGCAACTCCAGAGGTTCCCTGAGAACAGCGTGCCAAGCCTAGAGGAATATCAAGTTCAGCAAAGCAATTCGAGGAATTCACCGTGGGCCACCAAATTGCCTGGAGATGAGACCTGATTGCCTGGCTTAGACTCAAGACGTATGCCAACTTTCCACAAACCCCACAAGAGGAGGCTTCTCTCAGCAGTAGGTGTGAGGGAGGGACCCTGAGTTTGCTGCCTCAAGTGGAATATATACTGAGAATCCCTGATTCGAAAGGAGGACGGGGTTTCTTGCAGTGGCTTGAATACAGGCTCCTCTTTCATCTCACAAGGTGAACAGATGTCTGAATTCCCTGTGGAGTCCATAGAGAAAGCCCTAGTTCCCCGACTCCTTTCGAGGGAATGCCGCACATGCCTTTGCAACCTCGAGCGGCACGCAGAGTTCACTGCTTCAAAAGCTGATGATGCCTGACTCCTTTTGAACATTGACAGGAATCCCAATATCCGTGTGGCTACTGGAAAGGGACCCTGGGTCTCCAGCCTCACCTCGAGAAGCGTCCCTTTGGCCCTGCCAATCCTAGAAGAGATTCCTGAGGTGTCCCTCGTAACTAAACAGGAGTCCTGACGTCTGTGGACAAAGTCGAGTGTTGAAGATCCAACCCCGCCGTATCTCGAGAATATATTCCAGGTCCCCGCCGCAACTCGAGTAAAACCATGAGACTTCCCCCTCAAAGCGAGATGAGGCCCGATTCCCCTGCACTGCATGCAGAGCAATCCCGTGATCCCCATGAAACTTGTAAGGAGCCTCGACTTGCTTGATGGATCTCGAGACAATACCCAAGAATACTGTCACAAGTAGAGAGGGACCCTGAGGACACAACAGCATTGTGAAGGAGCTCCTTGTACCCCAAATCAACTCCAGATGAGGCCCGAATACCCTGCCTTGACTCCAGAGCCATTCCGAGATCCCCATCAAACACGACCAGTGGCTTGACGTCCTTTAGGCATCTGCAGAATTTCCCGGAGAACATCGTGCCAAGCCTAGAGGAATACCAATTTCAGCAGAGCAACTCCAGGAATGCTCCATGGACCGCAAATTGCCTGGAATTGAGAGCTGATTGCCTGGCTTAGACTCAAGTTGTATGCCAGCTTTCCACAAGCCCCTCAAGGGGAGGCTTCTCTCAGCAGCAATAGTTGTGAGGGAGGGACCCTGAGTTTGTTGCCTGAAGTGAAATATACACCGAGAAGCCCTGACTCGAAAGGAGGCCGTGTTTCCTTGCAGTGGCTTGAATAGAGGCTTATCTTTCATCTCACAAGGTGAAGGGATGTCTGAATCCCCTGTGGAGTTCGTAGAGAAAGCCCTAGGTCCCCGACTACTTTCGACAGAATGCCTCACATGCCTTTGAAACCTCGAGAGGCACGCAGAGTTCACTGCTTCAAAAGGTGACGATGCCTGACTCCCCTTGAACATTGACACGAATCCCAATATCCCGGTGGCTCCTGGAATGGGAACCTGGGTCTCCCGCCTCACCTCGAGAAGCGTCCCTTTGGCCCTGCCAAGCCTCGAAGATATACCTGAGGTGTCCCTCGTAACTCGACAGGAGTCCTGACGTCGCTGGACAAACACGATTGTTGAAGGGCCATCCCCGCCGTAACTCGAGAATATACCCCAGATCCCCGCCGCAACTCGAGAAAAACCATGAGACTTCCCCGTCAAAGCGAGATGAGGCCCGATTCCCCTGCACTGCATGCAGAGCAATCCCATGATCCCCATGAAACTTGTAAGGAGCCTCGACTTGCTTGATGGATCTCGAGACAATACCCAAGAATACTGTCACAAGTAGAGAGGGACCCTGAGGTCACAACAGCATCGCGAAGGAGCTCCATGTACCCCAAATCAAATCGAGATGAGGCCCGATTACCCTGCCTTGACTCCAGAGCCATTCCGAGATCCCCATCAAACACAACCAGTGGCTTGACGTCCTTTAGGCATCTCCAGAATTTCCCAGAGAACATCGTGCCAAGCCTAGAGGAATACCAATTTCAGCAGAGCAACTCCAGGAATGCTCCGTGGACCGCAAATTGCCTGGAATTGAGAGCAGATTACCTGGCTTAGACTCAAGTTGTATGCCAGCTTTCCACAAGCCCCTCAAGGGGAGGCTTCTCTCAGCAGTATTTGTGAGGGAGGGACCCTGAGTTTGCTGCCTGAAATGGAATATACACCGAGAAACCCTGACTCGAATGGAAGCCGGGTTTCCTTGCAGTGGCTTGATTAGAGGCTCATTTTTCATCTCACAAGGTGAAGGGATGTCTGAATCCCATGTGCAGTCTATAGAGAAAGCCCTAGGTCCCCGACTCCTTTCGACGGAATGCCTCACATGCCTTTGAAACCTCGAGCGGCACCCAGAGTTCACTGCTTCAAAATGTGACGATGCCTGACTCCTCTTGAACATTGACAGGAATCCCAATAACCCTGTGGCTCCTGGAATGGGAATCTGGGTCTCCCGCCTCACTTCGAGAAGCGTCCCCTTTTCCCTGCCAAGACTCGAAGATATACCTCAGGTGTCCCTCGTCACTTGACAGGAGTCCTGACGTCGCTGGACAAACACGATTGTTGAAGGGCCATCCCCGCCGTAACGCAAGAATATACCCCAGATCCCTGCCGCAACTCGAGAAAAACCATGAGACCTCCCCCTCAAAGCGAGATGAGGCCCGATTCCCCTGCACTGCATGCAGAGCAATCCCGTAATCCCCATGAA
This sequence comes from Odocoileus hemionus, assembly GCA_020976825.1. Taxonomy (NCBI): domain Eukaryota; kingdom Metazoa; phylum Chordata; class Mammalia; order Artiodactyla; family Cervidae; genus Odocoileus; species Odocoileus hemionus. The sequence continues at coordinate 18,765 of JAJLRB010001102.1, forward strand.
ACATGTAAGGAGCCTCGACTTGCTTGATGGATCTCGAGACATTTCGCAAGGACACTGTCACAAGTAGAGAGGGACCCTGAGGTCACAAAGGCATCGCGAAGGAGCTCCATGTACCCCAAATCCACTGGATTGAAGCCCAATTCCCCTGCCCTGTCTCCAGAGATATCCCCCGTTACCCAGAACACACGATTAGTGGCTTGACTTCCTTTAGGCAACTCCAGAGGTTCACTGAGAACAACGTGCCAAGCCTAGAGGAATACCAAGTTCAGCATAGCAATTGGAGAAATTCACCGTGGCGCCCAAATTGTCTGGAAATGAGAGCTGATTGCCTGGCTTAGACTCAAGACGTATGCCAACTTTCCACAAGCCCCTCAAGAGGAGGCTTCTTTCAGCAGTAAGTGTGAGGGAGGCACCCTGAGTTTGCTGCCTCAAGTGAAATATATACTGAGAAACCTGACTCGAAAGGAGGCTGGGTTTTCTTGCAGTGGCTTGAATACAGGCTCCTCTTTCATCTCACAAGGTGAACGGATGTCTGAATCCCCTGTGGAGTCGCTAGAGAAAGCCCTAGTTCCCCGACTCCTTTCGAGGGAATGCCGCACATGCCTTTGAAACCTCGAGCGGCACGCAGAGTTCACTGCTTCAAAAGCTGATGATGCCTAACTACTTTTGATCATTGACAGGAATCCCAATATCCGTGTGGCTACTGGAAAGGGACCCTGGGTCTCCAGCCTCACCTCGAGAAGCATCCCTTTGGCCCTGCCAATCCTAGAAGAGATTCCTGAGGTGTCCCTCCTAACTAAACAGGAGTCCTGACGTCTGTGGACAAACTCGAGTGTTGAAGATCCATCCCCGCCGTATCTCGAGAATATATTCCAGGTCCCCGCCGCAACTCGAGTAAAACCATGAGACTTCCCCCTCAAAGCGAGATGAGGCCCGATTCCCCTGCACTGCATGCAGAGCAATCCCGTGATTCCCCATGAAACTTGTAAGGAGCCTCGACTTGCTTGATGGATCTCGAGACAATACCCAAGAATACTGTCACAAGTAGAGAGGGACCCTGAGGTCACAACAGCATCGCGAAGGAGCTCCATGTACCCCAAATCAACTCGAGATGAGGCCCGATTACCCTGCCTTGACTCCAGAGCCATTCCGAGATCCCCATCAAACACGACCAGTGGCTTGACGTCCTTTAGGCATCACCAGAAGTTCCCCTGAGAACATCGTGCCAAGCCTAGAGGAATACCAATTTCAGCAGAGCAACTCCAGGAATGCTCGTGGACCGCAAATTGCCTGGAATGGAGAGCTGATTGCCTGGCTTAGACTCAAGATGTATGTCAGCTTTCCACAAGCCCCTCAAGGGGAGGCTTCTCTCAGCAGTAGTTGTGAGGGAGGGACCCTGAGTTTGCTGCCTGAAGTGGAATATACACCGAGAAGCCCTGACTCGAATGGAGGCCGGGTTTCCTTGCAGTGGCTTGATTAGAGGCTTATTTTTCATCTCACAAGGTGAAGGGATGACTGAATCCCCTGTGGAGTCCATAGAGAAAGCCCTAGGTCCCCGACTCCTTTCGACGGAATGCCTCACATGCCTTTGACACCTCGAGCGGCACCCAGAGTTCACTGCTTCAAAATGTGACGATGCCTGACTTCTCTTGAACATTGACAGGAATACCAATATCCCTGTGGCTACTGGAACGGGGCCCTGGGTCTCCCGACTTACCTCGAGAAGCGTCCCTTTGGCCCTGCCAAGCCTTGAAGAGATTCCTGAGTTGTCCCTCGTAACTGGACAGGTTCTGATGTCGCTGGACAAACACGAGTGTTGAAATGCCATCCCCGCCGTAACTCGAGAATATACCCCAGGTCCCCGCCGCAACTCGAGAAAAAACCATGAGACTTCCCCCTCAAAGTGAGATGAGGCCCGATTCCCCTGCACTGCATGCAGAGCAATCCCGTGATCCCCATGAAACATGTAAGGAGCCTCGACTTGCTTGATGGATCTACAGACAATCCGCAAGTACACTGTCACAAGTAGTAGAGAGGGACCCTGAGGTCACACCAGCATCACGAAGGTGCTCCATGTACCCCAAATCCACTCGAGATGAGGCCCGATTCCCCTGCCCTGTCTCCAGAGCCATCCCCCGTTACCCAGAAAACACGATTAGTGGCTTGACTTCCTTTAGGCAACTCCAGAGGTTCCCTGAGAACAGCGTGCCAAGCCTAGAGGAATATACCAAGTTCAGCAAAGCAATTCGAGGAATTCACCGTGGGCCCCCAAATTGCCTGGAGATGAGACCTGATTGCCTGGCTTAGACTCAAGACGTATGCCAACTTTCCACAAACCCCACAAGAGGAGGCTTCTCTCAGCAGTAGGTGTGAGGGAGGGACCCTGAGTTTGCTGCCTCAAGTGGAATATATACTGAGAATCCCTGATTCGAAAGGAGGACGGGGTTTCTTGCAGTGGCTTGAATACAGGCTCCTCTTTCATCTCACAAGGTGAAGGGATGTCTGAATTCCCTGTGGAGTCCATAGAGAAAGCCCTAGTTCCCCGACTCCTTTCGAGGGAATGCCGCACATGCCTTTGCAACCTCGAGCGGCACGCAGAGTTCACTGCTTCAAAAGCTGATGATGCCTGACTCCTTTTGAACATTGACAGGAATCCCAATATCCGTGTGGCTACTGGAAAGGGACCCTGGGTCTCCAGCCTCACCTCGAGAAGCGTCCCTTTGGCCCTGCCAATCCTAGAAGAGATTCCTGAGGTGTCCCTCGTAACTAAACAGGAGTCCTGACGTCTGTGGACAAAGTCGAGTGTTGAAGATCCATCCCCGCCGTATCTCGAGAATATATTCCAGGTCCCCGCCGCAACTCGAGTAAAACCATGAGACTTCCCCCTCAAAGCGAGATGAGGCCCGATTCCCCTGCACTGCATGCAGAGCAATCCCGTGATCCCCATGAAACTTGTAAGGAGCCTCGACTTGCTTGATGGATCTCGAGACAATACCCAAGAATACTGTCACAAGTAGAGAGGGACCCTGAGGACACAACAGCATTGCGAAGGAGCTCCATGTACCCCAAATCAACTCGAGATGAGGCCCGATTACCCTGCCTTGACTCCAGAGCCATTCCGAGATCCCCATCAAACACGACCAGTGGCTTGACGTCCTTTAGGCATCTGCAGAATTTCCCTGAGAACATCGTGCCAAGCCTAGAGGAATACCAATTTCAGCAGAGCAACTCCAGGAATGCTCCATGGACCGCAAATTGCCTGGAATTGAGAGCTGATTGCCTGGTTAGACTCAAGTTGTATGCCAGCTTTCCACAAGCCCCTCAAGGGGAGGCTTCTCTCAGCAATAGTTGTGAGGGAGGGACCCTGAGTTTGCTGCCTGAAGTGGAAATATACACCGAGAAGCCCTGACTCGAAAGGAGGCCGTGTTTCCTTGCAGTGGCTTGAATAGAGGCTTATTTTTCATCTCACAAGGTGAAGGGATGTCTGAATCCCCTGTGGAGTTCATAGAGAAAGCCCTAGGTCCCCGACTACTTTCGACGGAATGCCTCACATGCCTTTGAAACCTCGAGAGGCACGCAGAGTTCACTGCTTCAAAAGGTGACGATGCCTGACTCCTCTTGAACATTGACAGGAATCCCAATATCCCTGTGGCTCCTGGAATGGGAACCTGGGTCTCCCGCCTCACCTCGAGAAGCGTCCCTTTGGCCCTGCCAAGCCTCGAAGAGATACCTGAGGTGTCCCTCGTAACTCGACAGGAGTCCTGACGTCGCTGGACAAACACGATCGTGTTGAGGGCCATCCCCGCCGTAACTCGAGAATATACCCCAGATCCCCGCCGCAACTCGAGAAAAACCATGAGACTTCCCCCCTCAAAGCGAGATGAGGCCCGATTCCCCTGCACTGCATGCAGAGCAATCCCGTGATCCCCATGAAACATGTAAGGAGCCTCGACTTGCTTGATGGATCTCGAGACAATACCGCAAGAACACTGTCACAAGTAGAGAGGGACCCTGAGGTCACAACAGCATCGCGAAGGAGCTCCATGTACCCCAAATCCACTCGAGATGAGGCCCGATTCCCCTGCCCTGTCTCCAGAGCCATCCCCCGTCCCCAGAAAACACGATTAGTGGCTTGACTTCCTTTAGGCAACTCCAGAGGTTCCCAGAGAACATCGTGCCAAGCCTAGAGGAATACCAATTTCAGCAGAGCAATTCGAGGAATGCTCCGTGGACCCCAAATTGCCTGGAAATGAGAGCTGATTGCCTGGCTTAGACTCAAGACGTATGCCAACTTTCCACAAGCCCCTCAAGAGGAGGCTTCTCTCAGCAGTAGTTGTGAGGGAGGGACCCTGAGTTTGCTGCCTCAAGTGGAATATACACCGAGAAGCCCTGACTCGAAAGGAGGCCGGGTTTCCTTGCAGTGGCTTGAATACAGGCTCCTCTTTCATCTCACAAGGTGAAGGGTGTCTGAATCCCCTGTGGAGTCGCTAAGAAAGCCCTAGTTCCCCGACTCCTTTCGACGGAATGCCTCACATGCCTTTGAAACCTCGAGCGGCACGCAGAGTTCACTGCTTCAAAAGCTGATGATGCCTGACTCCTCTTGAACATTGACAGGAATCCCAATATCCGTGTGGCTACTGGAAAGGGACCCTGGGTCTCCAGCCTCACCTCGAGAAGCGTCCCTTTGGCCCTGCCAATCCTCGAAGAGATTCCTGAGGTGTCCCTCGTAACTAAACAGGAGTCCTGACGTCGTGGACAAACACGAGTGTTGAAGGGCCATCCCCGCCGTATCTCGAGAATATACCCCAGGTCCCCGCCGCAACTCGAGAAAAACCATGAGACTTCCCCCTCAAAGCGAGATGAGGCCCGATTCCCCTGCACTGCATGCAGAGCAATCCCGTGATCCCATGAAACTTGTAAGGAGCCTCGACTTGCTTGATGGATCTCGAGACAATACCCAAGAATACTGTCACAAGTAGAGAGGGACCCTGAGGTCACAACAGCATCGCGAAGGAGCTCCATGTACCCCAAATCAACTCGAGATGAGGCCCGATTACCCTGCCTTGACTCCAGAGCCATCCCCCGAGATCCCCATCAAACACGACCAGTGGCTTGACGTCCTTTAGGCATCTCCAGAAGGTTCCCTGAGAACATCGTGCCAAGCCTAGAGGAATACCAATTTCAGCAGAGCAACTCCAGGAATGCTCCGTGGACCGCAAATTGCCTGGAATGAGAGCTGATTGCCTGGCTTAGACTCAAGATGTATGCCAGCTTTCCACAAGCCCCTCAAAGGGGAGGCTTCTCTCAGCAGTAGTTGTGAGGGAGGGACCCTGAGTTTGCTGCCTGAAGTGGAATATACACCGAGAAGCCCTGACTCGAAAGGAGGCCGGGTTTCCTTGCAGTGGCTTGAATAGAGGCTTATTTTTCATCTCACAAGGTGAAGGGATGTCTGAATCCCCTGTGGAGTCCATAGAGAAAGCCCTAGGTCCCCGACTCCTTTCGACGGAATGCCTCACATGCCTTTGAAACCTCGAGCGGCACGCAGAGTTCACTGCTTCAAAATGTGACGATGCCTGACTCCTCTTGAACATTGACAGGAATCCCAATATCCCTGTGGCTACTGGAAGGGACCCTGGGTCTCCCGCCTCACCTCGAGAAGCGTCCCTTTGGCCCTGCCAAGCCTAGAAGAGATTCCTGAGGTGTCCCTCGTAACTGGACAGGAGTCCTGACGTCGCTGGACAAACACGAGTGTTGAAGGGCCATCCCCGCCGTAACTCGAGAATATACCCCAGGTCCCCGCCGCAACTCGAGAAAAACCATGAGACTTCCCCCTCAAAGCGAGATGAGGCCCGATTCCCCTGCACTGCATGCAGAGCAATCCCGTGATCCCCATGAAACATGTAAGGAGCCTCGACTTGCTTGATGGATCTCGAGACAATTCCGCAAGAACACTGTCACAAGTAGAGAGGGACCCTGAGGTCACACAGCATCGCGAAGGAGCTCCATGTACCCCAAATCCACTCGAGATGAGGCCCGATTCCCCTGCCCTGTCTCCAGAGCCATCCCCCGTTACCCAGAAAACACGATTAGTGGCTTGACTTCCTTTAGGCAACTCCAGAGGTTCCCTGAGAACAACGTGCCAAGCCTAGAGGAATACCAAGTTCAGCAGAGCAATTCGAGGAATTCACCGTGGGCCCCAAATTGCCTGGAGATGAGAGCTGATTGCCTGGCTTAGACTCAAGACGTATGCCAACTTTCCACAAGCCCCTCAAGAGGAGGCTTCTCTCAGCAGTAGTGTGAGGGGAGGGACCCTGAGTTTGCTGCCTCAAGTGGAATATATACTGAGAATCCCTGACTCGAAAGGAGGCCGGGTTTTCTTGCAGTGGCTTGAATACAGGCTCCTCTTTCATCTCACAAGGTGAAGGGATGTCTGAATCCCTGTGGAGTCCATAGAGAAAGCCCTAGTTCCCCGACTCCTTTCGAGGGAATGCCGCACATGCCTTTGAAACCTCGAGCGGCACGCAGAGTTCACTGCTTCAAAAGCTGATGATGCCTGACTCCTTTTGAACATTGACAGGAATCCCAATATCCGTGTGGCTACTGGAAAGGGACCCTGGGTCTCCAGCCTCACCTCGAGAAGCGTCCCTTTGGCCCTGCCAATCCTAGAAGAGATTCCTGAGGTGTCCCTCGTAACTAAACAGGAGTCCTGACGTCTGTGGACAAAGTCGAGTGTTGAAGATCCATCCCCGCCGTATCTCGAGAATATACCCCAGGTCCCCGCCGCAACTCGAGTAAAACCATGAGACTTCCCCCTCAAAGCGAGATGAGGCCCGATTCCCCTGCACTGCATGCAGAGCAATCCCGTGATCCCCATGAAACTTGTAAGGAGCCTCGACTTGCTTGATGGATCTCGAGACAATCCCAAGAATACTGTCACAAGTAGAGAGGGACCCTGAGGTCACAACAGCATCGCGAAGGAGCTCCATGTACCCCAAATCAACTCGAGATGAGGCCCGATTACCCTGCCTTGACTCCAGAGCCATTCCGAGATCCCCATCAAACACGACCAGTGGCTTGACGTCCTTTAGGCATCCAGAGGTTCCCTGAGAACATCGTGCCAAGCCTAGAGGAATACCAATTTCAGCAGAGCAACTCCAGGAATGCTCCGTGGACCGCAAATTGCCTGGAATGAGAGCTGATTGCCTGGCTTAGACTCAAGTTGTATGCCAGCTTTCCACAAGCCCCTCAAGGGAGGCTTCTCTCAGCAGTAGTTGTGAGGGAGGGACCCTGAGTTTGCTGCCTGAAGTGGAATATACACCGAGAAGCCCTGACTCGAAAGGAGGCCGGGTTTCCTTGCAGTGGCTTGAATAGAGGCTTATCTTTCATCTCACAAGGTGAAGGGATGTCTGAATCCCCTGTGGAGTCCATAGAGAAAGCCCTAGGTCCCCGACTCCTTTCGACGGAATGCCTCACATGCCTTTGAAACCTCGAGCGGCACGCAGAGTTCACTGCTTCAAAATGTGACGATGCCTGACTCCTCTTGAACATTGACAGGAATCCCAATATCCCTGTGGCTACTGGAATGGGACCCTGGGTCTCCCGCCTCACCTCGAGAAGCGTCCCTTTGGCCCTGCCAAGCCTCGAAGAGATTCCTGAGGTGTCCCTCGTAACTCGACAGGAGTCCTGACGTCGCTGGACAAACACGAGTGTTGAAGGGCCATCCCCGCCGTAACTCGAGAATATACCCCAGGTCCCCGCCGCAACTCGAGAAAAACCATGAGACTTCCCCCTCAAAGCGAGATGAGGCCCGATTCCCCTGCACTGCATGCAGAGCAATCCCGTGATCCCCATGAAACTTGTAAGGAGCCTCGACTTGCTTGATGGATCTCGAGACAATACCCAAGAATACTGTCACAAGTAGAGAGGGACCCTGAGGTCACAACAGCATCGCGAAGGAGCTCCATGTACCCCAAATCAACTCGAGATGAGGCCCGATTCCCCTGCCTTGACTCCAGAGCCATTCCCCGTTCCCCATCAAACACGACCAGTGGCTTGACGTCCTTTAGGCATCTCCAGAAGGTTCCCTGAGAACATCGTGCCAAGCCTAGAGGAATACCAATTTCAGCAGAGCAACTCCAGGAATGCTCCGTGGACCGCAAATTGCCTGGAATGAGAGCTGATTGCCTGGCTTAGACTCAAGTTGTATGCCAGCTTTCCACAAGCCCCTCAAGGGGAGGCTTCTCTCAGCAGTAGTGTGAGGGAGGGACCCTGAGTTTGCTGCCTGAAGTGGAATATACACCGAGAAGCCCTGACTCGAAAGGAGGCGGGTTTCCTTGCAGTGGCTTGAATAGAGGCTATCTTTCATCTCACAAGGTGAAGGGATGTCTGATCCCCTGTGGAGTCCATAGAGAAAGCCCTAGGTCCCCGACTCCTTTCGACGGAATGCCTCACATGCCTTTGAAACCTCGAGCGGCACGCAGAGTTCACTGCTTCAAAATGTGATGATGCCTGACTCCTCTTGAACATTGACAGGAATCCCAATATCCCTGTGGCTACTGGAAAGGGACCCTGGGTCTCCCGCCTCACCTCGAGAAGCGTCCCTTTGGCCCTGCCAAGCCTAGAAGAGATTCCTGAGGTGTCCCTCGTAACTGACAGGAGTCCTGACGTCGCTGGACAAACACGAGTGTTGAAGGGCCATCCCCGCCGTAACTCGAGAATATACCCCAGGTCCCCGCCGCAACTCGAGAAAAACCATGAGACTTCCCCCTCAAAGCGAGATGAGGCCCGATTCCCCTGCACTGCATGCAGAGCAATCCCGTGATCCCCATGAAACATGTAAGGAGCCTCGACTTGCTTGATGGATCTCGAGACAATTCGCAAGAACACTGTCACAAGTAGAGAGGGACCCTGAGGTCACACAGCATCGCGAAGGAGCTCCATGTACCCCAAATCCACTGAGATGAGGCCCGATTCCCCTGCCCTGTCTCCAGAGCCATCCCCCGTTCCCCAGAAAACACGATTAGTGGCTTGACTTCCTTTAGGCAACTCCAGAGGTTCCTGAGAACAACGTGCCAAGCCTAGAGGAATACCAAGTTCAGCATAGCAATTGGAGGAATTCACCGTGGACCCAAATTGCCTGGAATGAGAGCTGATTGCCTGGCTTAGACTCAAGACGTATGCCAACTTTCCACAAGCCCCTCAAGAGGAGGCTTCTCTCAGCAGTAGTGTGAGGGAGGGACCCTGAGTTTGCTGCCTCAAGTGGAATATATACGAGAAGAACCCTGACTCGAAAGGAGGCTGGGTTTTCTTGCAGTGGCTTGAATACAGGCTCCTCTTTCATCTCACAAGGTGAAGGGATGTCTGAATCCCCTGTGGAGTCGCTAGAGAAAGCCCTAGTTCCCCGACTCCTTTCGAGGGAATGCCGCACATGCCTTTGAAACCTCGAGCGGCACGCAGAGTTCACTGCTTCAAAAGCTGATGATGCCTGACTACTTTTGAACATTGACAGGAATCCCAATATCCGTGTGGCTACTGGAAAGGGACCCTGGGTCTCCAGCCTCACCTCGAGAAGCGTCCCTTTGGCCCTGCCAATCCTAGAAGAGATTCCTGAGGTGTCCCTCGTAACTAAACAGGAGTCCTGACGTCTGTGGACAAACTCGAGTGTTGAAGATCCATCCCCGCCGTATCTCGAGAATATATTCCAGGTCCCCGCCGCAACTCGAGTAAAAACCATGAGACTTCCCCCTCAAAGCGAGATGAGGCCCGATTCCCCTGCACTGCATGCAGAGCAATCCCGTGATCCCCATGAAACTTGTAAGGAGCCTCGACTTGCTTGATGGATCTCGAGACAATACCCAAGAATACTGTCACAAGTAGAGAGGGACCCTGAGGTCACAACAGCATCGCGAAGGAGCTCCATGTACCCCAAATCAACTCGAGATGAGGCCCGATTACCCTGCCTTGACTCCAGAGCCATTCCGAGATCCCCATCAAACACGACCAGTGGCTTGACGTCCTTTAGGCATCACCAGAAGTTCCCTGAGAACATCGTGCCAAGCCTAGAGGAATACCAATTTCAGCAGAGCAACTCCAGGAATGCTCCGTGGACCGCAAATTGCCTGGAATGAGAGCTGATTGCCTGGCTTAGACTCAAGATGTATGCCAGCTTTCCACAAGCCCCTCAAGGGGAGGCTTCTCTCAGCAGTAGTTGTGAGGGAGGGACCCTGAGTTTGCTGCCTGAAGTGGAATATACACCGAGAAGCCCTGACTCGAATGGAGGCCGGGTTTCCTTGCAGTGGCTTGATGAATAGAGGCTTATTTTTCATCTCACAAGGTGAAGGGATGTCTGAATCCCCTGTGGAGTCCATAGAGAAAGCCCTAGGTCCCCGACTCCTTTCGACGGAATGCCTCACATGCCTTTGACACCTCGAGCGGCACCCAGAGTTCACTGCTTCAAAATGTGACGATGCCTGACTTCTCTTGAACATTGACAGGAATCCCAATATCCCTGTGGCTACTGGAAGGGGCCCTGGGTCTCCCGACTACCTCGAGAAGCGTCCCTTTGGCCCTGCCAAGCCTTGAAGAGATTCCTGAGGTGTCCCTCGTAACTGGACAGGTGTCTGATGTCGCTGGACAAACACGAGTGTTGAAGGGCCATCCCCCCGCCGTAACTCGAGAATATACCCCAGGTCCCCGCCGCAACTCGAGAAAAACCATGAGACTTCCCCCTCAAAGTGAGATGAGGCCCGATTCCCCTGCACTGCATGCAGAGCAATCCCGTGATCCCCCATGAAACATGTAAGGAGCCTCGACTTGCTTGATGGATCTCTCGAGACAATCCGCAAGTACACTGTAACAAGTAGAGAGGGACCCTGAGGTCACACCAGCATCGCGAAGGAGCTCCATGTACCCCAAATCCACTCGAGATGAGGCCCGATTCCCCTGCCCTGTCTCCAGAGCCATCCCCCGTTCCCCAAAACACGATTAGTGGCTTGACTTCCTTTAGGCAACTCCAGAGGTTCCCTGAGAACAGCGTGCCAAGCCTAGAGGAATACCAAGTTCAGCAAAGCAATTCGAGGAATTCACCGTGGGCCACCAAATTGCCTGGAGATGAGAGCTGATTGCCTGGCTTAGACTCAAGACGTATGCCAACTTTCCACAAGCCCCTCAAGAGGAGGCTTCTCTCAGCAGTAGGTGTGAGGGAGGGACCCTGAGTTTGCTGCCTCAAGTGGAATATATACACCGAGAATCCCTGACTCGAAAGGAGGAGGCCGGGTTTTCTTGCAGTGGCTTGAATACAGGCTCCTCTTTCATCTCACAAGGTGAAGGGATGTCTGAATCCCTGTGGAGTCCATAGAGAAAGCCCTAGTTCCCCGACTCCTTTCGACGGAATGCCGCACATGCCTTTGCAACCTCGAGCGGCACGCAGAGTTCACTGCTTCAAAAGCTGATGATGCCTGACTCCTTTTGAACATTGACAGGAATCCCAATATCCGTGTGGCTACTGGAAAGGGACCCTGGGTCTCCAGCCTCACCTCGAGAAGCGTCCCTTTGGCCCTGCCAATCCTAGAAGAGATTCCTGAGGTGTCCCTCGTAACTAAACAGGAGTCCTGACGTCTGTGGACAAAGTCGAGTGTTGAAGATCCAACCCCGCCGTATCTCGAGAATATACCCCAGGTCCCCGCCGCAACTCGAGAAAAACCATGAGACTTCCCCCTCAAAGCGAGATGAGGCCCGATTCCCCTGCACTGCATGCAGAGCAATCCCGTGATCCCCATGAAACTTGTAAGGAGCCTCGACTTGCTTGATGGATCTCGAGACAATACCCAAGAATACTGTCACAAGTAGAGAGGGACCCTGAGGTCACAACAGCATTGCGAAGGAGCTCCTTGTACCCCAAATCAACTCGAGATGAGGCCCGAATTCCCCTGCCTTGACTCCAGAGCCATTCCGAGTTCCCCATCAAACACGACCAGTGGCTTGACGTCCTTTAGGCATCTCCAGAATTTCCTGAGAACATCGTGCCAAGCCTAGAGGAATACCAATTTCAGCAGAGCAACTCCAGGAATGCTCCATGGACCGCAAATTGCCTGGAAATGAGAGCTGATTGCCTGGCTTAGACTCAAGTTGTATGCCAGCTTTCCACAAGCCCCTCAAGGGAGGCTTCTCTCAGCAATAGTTGTGAGGGAGGGACCCTGAGTTTGCTGCCTCAAGTGAAATATACACCGAGAAGCCCTGACTCGAAAGGAGGCCGGGTTTCCTTGCAGTGGCTTGAATAGAGGCTCCTCTTTTCATCTCACAAGGTGAAGGGATGTCTGAATCCCCTGTGGAGTCGCTAGAGAAAGCCCTAGGTCCCCGACTCCTTTCGACGGAATGCCTCACATGCCTTTGAAACCTCGAGAGGCACGCAGAGTTCACTGCTTCAAAAGTGACGATGCCTGACTCCTTTTGAACATTGACAGGAATCCCAATATCCCGTGTGGCTACTGGAATGGGAACCTGGGTCTCCCGCCTCACCTCGAGAAGCGTCCCTTTGGCCCTGCCAAGCCTCGAAGAGATTCCTGAGGTGTCCCTCGTAACTCGACAGGAGTCCTGACGTCTGTGGACAAACACGATTGTTGAAGGGCCATCCCCGCCGTAACTCGAGAATATACCCCAGATCCCCGCCGCAACTCGAGAAAAACCATGAGACTTCCCCCTCAAAGCGAGATGAGGCCCGATTCCCCTGCACTGCATGCAGAGCAATCCCGTGATCCCCATGAAACTTGTAAGGAGCCTCGACTTGCTTGATTGATCTCGAGACAATACCCAAGAATACTGTCACAAGTAGAGAGGGACCCTGAGGTCACAACAGCATCGCGAAGGAGCTCCATGTACCCCAAATCAACTCGAGATGAGGCCCGATTACCCTGCCTTGACTCCAGAGCCATTCCGAGATCCCCATCAAACACGACCAGTGGCTTGACGTCCTTTAGGCATCTCCAGAATTTCCCTGAGAACATCGTGCCAAGCCTAGAGGAATACCAATTTCAGCAGAGCAACTCCAGGAATGCTCCGTGGACCGCAAATTGCCTGGAATGAGAGCTGATTGCCTGGCTTAGACTCAAGATGTATGCCAGCTTTCCACAAGCCCCTCAAGGGGAGGCTTCTTCTCTCAGCAGTAGTTGTGAGGGAGGGACCCTGAGTTTGCTGCCTGAAGTGGAATATACACCGAGAAGCCCTGACTCGAATGGAGGCCGGGTTTCCTTGCAGTGGCTTGATTAGAGGCTATTTTTCATCTCACAAGGTGAAGGGATGTCTGAATCCCCTGTGGAGTCCATAGAGAAAGCCCTAGGTCCCCGACTCCTTTCGACGGAATGCCTCACATGCCTTTGACACCTCGAGCGGCACCCAGAGTTCACTGCTTCAAAATGTGACGATGCCTGACTTCTCTTGAACATTGACAGGAATCCCAATATCCCTGTGGCTACTGGAACGCGGCCCTGGGTCTCCCGACTCACCTCGAGAAGCGTCCCTTTGGCCCTGCCAAGCCTTGAAGAGATTCCTGAGTTGTCCCTCGTAACTGGACAGGAGTCCTGATGTCGCTGGACAAACACGAGTGTTGAAATGCCATCCCCGCCGTAACTCGAGAATATACCCCAGGTCCCCGCCGCAACTCGAGAAAAAACCATGAGACTTCCCCCTCAAAGTGAGATGAGGCCCGATTCCCCTGCACTGCATGCAGAGCAATCCCGTGATCCCCATGAAACATGTAAGGAGCCTCGACTTGCTTGATGGATCTCGAGACAATCCGCAAGTACACTGTCACAAGTAGAGAGGGACCCTGAGGTCACACCAGCATCGCGAAGGAGCTCCATGTACCCCAAATCCACTCGAGATGAGGCCCGATTCCCCTGCCCTGTCTCCAGAGCCATCCCCCGTTACCCAGAAAACACGATTAGTGGCTTGACTTCCTTTAGGCAACTCCAGAGGTTCCCTGAGAACAGCGTGCCAAGCCTAGAGGAATACCAAGTTCAGCAAAGCAATTCGAGGAATTCACCGTGGGCCCCAAATTGCCTGGAGATGAGACCTGATTGCCTGGCTTAGACTCAAGACGTATGCCAACTTTCCACAAACCCCACAAGAGGAGGCTTCTCTCAGCAGTAGGTGTGAGGGAGGGACCCTGAGTTTGCTGCCTCAAGTGGAATATATACTGAGAATCCCTGATTCGAAAGGAGGCGGGGTTTCTTGCAGTGGCTTGAATACAGGCTCCTCTTTCATCTCACAAGGTGAAGGGATGTCTGAATCCCCTGTGGAGTCCATAGAGAAAGCCCTAGTTCCCCGACTCCTTTCGAGGGAATGCCGCACATGCCTTTGAAACCTCGAGCGGCACGCAGAGTTCACTGCTTCAAAAGCTGATGATGCCTGACTCCTTTTGAACATTGACAGGAACCCCAATATCCGTGTGGCTACTGGAAAGGGACCCTGGGTCTCCAGCCTCACCTCGAGAAGCGTCCCTTTGGCCCTGCCAATCCTAGAAGAGATTCCTGAGGTGTCCCTCGTAACTAAACAGGAGTCCTGACGTCTGTGGACAAAGTCGAGTGTTGAAGATCCAACCCCGCCGTATCTCGAGAATATATTCCAGGTCCCCGCCGCAACTCGAGTAAAACCATGAGACTTCCCCCTCAAAGCGAGATGAGGCCCGATTCCCCTGCACTGCATGCAGAGCAATCCCGTGATCCCCATGAAACTTGTAAGGAGCCTCGACTTGCTTGATGGATCTCGAGACAATACCCAAGAATACTGTCACAAGTAGAGAGGGACCCTGAGGACACAACAGCATTGTGAAGGAGCTCCTTGTACCCCAAATCAACTCAGATGAGGCCCGATTACCCTGCCTTGACTCCAGAGCCATTCCGAGATCCCCATCAAACACGACCAGTGGCTTGACGTCCTTTAGGCATCTGCAGAATTTCCCAGAGAACATCGTGCCAAGCCTAGAGGAATACCAATTTCAGCAGAGCAACTCCAGGAATGCTCCATGGACCGCAAATTGCCTGGAATTGAGAGCTGATTGCCTGGCTTAGACTCAAGTTGTATGCCAGCTTTCCACAAGCCCCTCAAGGGGAGGCTTCTCTCAGCAATAGTTGTGAGGGAGGGACCCTGAGTTTGTTGCCTGAAGTGAAATATACACCGAGAAGCCCTGACTCGAAAGGAGGCCGTGTTTCCTTGCAGTGGCTTGAATAGAGGCTTATCTTTCATCTCACAAGGTGAAGGGATGTCTGAATCCCCTGTGGAGTTCGTAGAGAAAGCCCTAGGTCCCCGACTACTTTCGACAGAATGCCTCACATGCCTTTGAAACCTCGAGAGGCACGCAGAGTTCACTGCTTCAAAAGGTGACGATGCCTGACTCCCCTTGAACATTGACACGAATCCCAATATCCCGGTGGCTCCTGGAATGGGAACCTGGGTCTCCCGCCTCACCTCGAGAAGCGTCCCTTTGGCCCTGCCAAGCCTCGAAGATATACCTGAGGTGTCCCTCGTAACTCGACAGGAGTCCTGACGTCGCTGGACAAACACGATTGTTGAAGGGCCATCCCCGCCGTAACTCGAGAATATACCCCAGATCCCCGCCGCAACTCGAGAAAAACCATGAGACTTCCCCGTCAAAGCGAGATGAGGCCCGATTCCCCTGCACTGCATGCAGAGCAATCCCATGATCCCCATGAAACTTGTAAGGAGCCTCGACTTGCTTGATGGATCTCGAGACAATACCCAAGAATACTGTCACAAGTAGAGAGGGACCTGAGGTCACAACAGCATCGCGAAGGAGCTCCATGTACCCCAAATCAAATCGAGATGAGGCCCGATTACCCTGCCTTGACTCCAGAGCCATTCCGAGATCCCCATCAAACACAACCAGTGGCTTGACGTCCTTTAGGCATCTCCAGAATTTCCCAGAGAACATCGTGCCAAGCCTAGAGGAATACCAATTTCAGCAGAGCAACTCCAGGAATGCTCCGTGGACCGCAAATTGCCTGGAATTGAGAGCAGATTACCTGGCTTAGACTCAAGTTGTATGCCAGCTTTCCACAAGCCCCTCAAGGGGAGGCTTCTCTCAGCAGTATTTGTGAGGGAGGGACCCTGAGTTTGCTGCCTGAAATGGAATATACACCGAGAAACCCTGACTCGAATGGAAGCCGGGTTTCCTTGCAGTGGCTTGATTAGAGGCTCATTTTTCATCTCACAAGGTGAAGGGATGTCTGAATCCCATGTGCAGTCTATAGAGAAAGCCCTAGGTCCTAGGTCCCCGACTCCTTTCGACGGAATGCCTCACATGCCTTTGAAACCTCGAGCGGCACCCAGAGTTCACTGCTTCAAAATGTGACGATGCCTGACTCCTCTTGAACATTGACAGGAATCCCAATAACCCTGTGGCTCCTGGAATGGGAATCTGGGTCTCCCGCCTCACTTCGAGAAGCGTCCCTTTTCCCTGCCAAGACTCGAAGATATACCTCAGGTGTCCCTCGTCACTTGACAGGAGTCCTGACGTCGCTGGACAAACACGATTGTTGAAGGGCCATCCCCGCCGTAACGCAAGAATATACCCCAGATCCCTGCCGCAACTCGAGAAAAACCATGAGACTCCCCCTCAAAGCGAGATGAGGCCCGATTCCCCCCTGCACTGCATGCAGAGCAATCCCGTAATCCCCATGAAACATGTAAGGAGCCTCGACTTGCTTGATGGATCTCGAGACATTTCGCAAGGACACTGTCACAAGTAGAGAGGGACCCTGAGGTCACAAAGGCATCGCGAAGGAGCTCCATGTACCCCAAATCCACTGGATTGAAGCCCAATTCCCCTGCCCTGTCTCCAGAGATATCCCCCGTTACCCAGAACAGACGATTAGTGGCTTGACTTCCTTTAGGCAACTCCAGAGGTTCACTGAGAACAACGTGCCAAGCCTAGAGGAATACCAAGTTCAGCATAGCAATTGGAGAAATTCACCGTGGGCGCCCAAATTGTCTGGAAATGAGAGCTGATTGCCTGGCTTAGACTCAAGACGTATGCCAACTTTCCACAAGCCCCTCAAGAGGAGGCTTCTTTCAGCAGTAAGTGTGAGGGAGGCACCCTGAGTTTGCTGCCTCAAGTGGAATATATACTGAGAAGACCTGACTCGAAAGGAGGCTGGGTTTTCTTGCAGTGGCTTGAATACAGGCTCCTCTTTCATCTCACAAGGTGAACGGATGTCTGAATCCCCTGTGGAGTCGCTAGAGAAAGCCCTAGTTCCCCGACTCCTTTCGAGGGAATGCCGCACATGCCTTTGAAACCTCGAGCGGCACGCAGAGTTCACTGCTTCAAAAGCTGATGATGCCTAACTACTTTTGATCATTGACAGGAATCCCAATATCCGTGTGGCTACTGGAAAGGGACCCTGGGTCTCCAGCCTCACCTCGAGAAGCATCCCTTTGGCCCTGCCAATCCTAGAAGAGATTCCTGAGGTGTCCCTCCTAACTAAACAGGAGTCCTGACGTCTGTGGACAAACTCGAGTGTTGAAGATCCATCCCCGCCGTATCTCGAGAATATATTCCAGGTCCCCCGCCGCAACTCGAGTAAAACCATGAGACTTCCCCCTCAAAGCGAGATGAGGCCCGATTCCCCTGCACTGCATGCAGAGCAATCCCGTGATTCCCATGAAACTTGTAAGGAGCCTCGACTTGCTTGATGGATCTCGAGACAATACCCAAGAATACTGTCACAAGTAGAGAGGGACCCTGAGGTCACAACAGCATCGCGAAGGAGCTCCATGTACCCCAAATCAACTCGAGATGAGGCCCGATTACCCTGCCTTGACTCCAGAGCCATTCCGAGATCCCCATCAAACACGACCAGTGGCTTGACGTCCTTTAGGCATCACCAGAAGTTCCCTGAGAACATCGTGCCAAGCCTAGAGGAATACCAATTTCAGCAGAGCAACTCCAGGAATGCTCCGTGGACCGCAAATTGCCTGGAATGGAGAGCTGATTGCCTGGCTTAGACTCAAGATGTATGTCAGCTTTCCACAAGCCCCTCAAGGGGAGGCTTCTCTCAGCAGTAGTTGTGAGGGAGGGACCCTGAGTTTGCTGCCTGAAGTGGAATATACACCGAGAAGCCCTGACTCGAATGGAGGCCGGGTTTCCTTGCAGTGGCTTGATTAGAGGCTTATTTTTCATCTCACAAGGTGAAGGGATGACTGAATCCCCTGTGGAGTCCATAGAGAAAGCCCTAGGTCCCCGACTCCTTTCGACGGAATGCCTCACATGCCTTTGACACCTCGAGCGGCACCCAGAGTTCACTGCTTCAAAATGTGACGATGCCTGACTTCTCTTGAACATTGACAGGAATACCAATATCCCTGTGGCTACTGGTACGCGGCCCTGGGTCTCCCGACTTACCTCGAGAAGCGTCCCTTTGGCCCTGCCAAGCCTTGAAGAGATTCCTGAGTTGTCCCTCGTAACTGGACAGGTGTTCTGATGTCGCTGGACAAACACGAGTGTTGAAATGCCATCCCCGCCGTAACTCGAGAATATACCCCAGGTCCCCGCCGCAACTCGAGAAAAACCATGAGACTTCCCCCTCAAAGTGAGATGAGGCCCGATTCCCCTGCACTGCATGCAGAGCAATCCCGTGATCCCCATGGAACATGTAAGGAGCCTCGACTTGCTTGATGGATCTACAGACAATCCGCAAGTACACTGTAACTAGTAGAGAGGGACCCTGAGGTCACACCAGCATCACGAAGGTGCTCCATGTACCCCAAATCCACTCGAGATGATGAGGCCCGATTCCCCTGCCCTGTCTCCAGAGCCATCCCCCGTTACCCAGAAAACACGATTAGTGGCTTGACTTCCTTTAGGCAACTCCAGAGGTTCCCTGAGAACAGCGTGCCAAGCCTAGAGGAATAACAAGTTCAGCAAAGCAATTCGAGGAATTCACCGTGGGCCACCAAATTGCCTGGAGATGAGACCTGATTGCCTGGCTTAGACTCAAGACGTATGCCAACTTTCCACAAACCCCACAAGAGGAGGCTTCTCTCAGCAGTAGGTGTGAGGGAGGGACCCTGAGTTTGCTGCCTCAAGTGGAATATATACTGAGAATCCCTGATTCGAAAGGAGGACGGGGTTTCTTGCAGTGGCTTGAATACAGGCTCCTCTTTCATCTCACAAGGTGAACAGATGTCTGAATTCCCTGTGGAGTCCATAGAGAAAGCCCTAGTTCCCCGACTCCTTTCGAGGGAATGCCGCACATGCCTTTGCAACCTCGAGCGGCACCAGAGTTCACTGCTTCAAAAGCTGATGATGCCTGACTCCTTTTGAACATTGACAGGAATCCCAATATCCGTGTGGCTACTGGAAAGGGACCCTGGGTCTCCAGCCTCACCTCGAGAAGCGTCCCTTTGGCCCTGCCAATCCTAGAAGAGATTCCTGAGGTGTCCCTCGTAACTAAACAGGAGTCCTGACGTCTGTGGACAAAGTCGAGTGTTGAAGATCCAACCCCGCCGTATCTCGAGAATATATTCCAGGTCCCCGCCGCAACTCGAGTAAAACCATGAGACTTCCCCCTCAAAGCGAGATGAGGCCCGATTCCCCTGCACTGCATGCAGAGCAATCCCGTGATCCCCATGAAACTTGTAAGGAGCCTCGACTTGCTTGATGGATCTCGAGACAATACCCAAGAATACTGTCACAAGTAGAGAGGGACCCTGAGGACACAACAGCATTGTGAAGGAGCTCCTTGTACCCCAAATCAACTCCAGATGAGGCCCGAATACCCTGCCTTGACTCCAGAGCCATTCCGAGATCCCCATCAAACACGACCAGTGGCTTGACGTCCTTTAGGCATCTGCAGAATTTCCCGGAGAACATCGTGCCAAGCCTAGAGGAATACCAATTTCAGCAGAGCAACTCCAGGAATGCTCCATGGACCGCAAATTGCCTGGAATTGAGAGCTGATTGCCTGGCTTAGACTCAAGTTGTATGCCAGCTTTCCACAAGCCCCTCAAGGGGAGGCTTCTCTCAGCAATAGTTGTGAGGGAGGGACCCTGAGTTTGTTGCCTGAAGTGAAATATACACCGAGAAGCCCTGACTCGAAAGGAGGCCGTGTTTCCTTGCAGTGGCTTGAATAGAGGCTTATCTTTCATCTCACAAGGTGAAGGGATGTCTGAATCCCCTGTGGAGTTCGTAGAGAAAGCCCTAGGTCCCCGACTACTTTCGACAGAATGCCTCACATGCCTTTGAAACCTCGAGAGGCACGCAGAGTTCACTGCTTCAAAAGGTGACGATGCCTGACTCCCCTTGAACATTGACACGAATCCCAATATCCCGGTGGCTCCTGGAATGGGAACCTGGGTCTCCCGCCTCACCTCGAGAAGCGTCCCTTTGGCCCTGCCAAGCCTCGAAGATATACCTGAGGTGTCCCTCGTAACTCGACAGGAGTCCTGACGTCGCTGGACAAACACGATTGTTGAAGGGCCATCCCCGCCGTAACTCGAGAATATACCCCAGATCCCCGCCGCAACTCGAGAAAAACCATGAGACTTCCCCGTCAAAGCGAGATGAGGCCCGATTCCCCTGCACTGCATGCAGAGCAATCCCATGATCCCCATGAAACTTGTAAGGAGCCTCGACTTGCTTGATGGATCTCGAGACAATACCCAAGAATACTGTCACAAGTAGAGAGGGACCCTGAGGTCACAACAGCATCGCGAAGGAGCTCCATGTACCCCAAATCAAATCGAGATGAGGCCCGATTACCCTGCCTTGACTCCAGAGCCATCCGAGATCCCCATCAAACACAACCAGTGGCTTGACGTCCTTTAGGCATCTCCAGAATTTCCCAGAGAACATCGTGCCAAGCCTAGAGGAATACCAATTTCAGCAGAGCAACTCCAGGAATGCTCCGTGGACCGCAAATTGCCTGGAATTGAGAGCAGATTACCTGGCTTAGACTCAAGTTGTATGCCAGCTTTCCACAAGCCCCTCAAGGGGAGGCTTCTCTCAGCAGTATTTGTGAGGGAGGGACCCTGAGTTTGCTGCCTGAAATGGAATATACACCGAGAAACCCTGACTCGAATGGAAGCCGGGTTTCCTTGCAGTGGCTTGATTAGAGGCTCATTTTTCATCTCACAAGGTGAAGGGATGTCTGAATCCCATGTGCAGTCTATAGAGAAAGCCCTAGGTCCCCGACTCCTTTCGACGGAATGCCTCACATGCCTTTGAAACCTCGAGCGGCACCCAGAGTTCACTGCTTCAAAATGTGACGATGCCTGACTCCTCTTGAACATTGACAGGAATCCCAATAACCCTGTGGCTCCTGGAATGGGAATCTGGGTCTCCCGCCTCACTTCGAGAAGCGTCCCTTTTCCCTGCCAAGACTCGAAGATATACCTCAGGTGTCCCTCGTCACTTGACAGGAGTCCTGACGTCGCTGGACAAACACGATTGTTGAAGGGCCATCCCCGCCGTAACGCAAGAATATACCCCAGATCCCTGCCGCAACTCGAGAAAAACCATGAGACCTCCCCCTCAAAGCGAGATGAGGCCCGATTCCCCTGCACTGCATGCAGAGCAATCCCGTAATCCCCATGAAACATGTAAGGAGCCTCGACTTGCTTGATGGATCTCGAGACATTTCGCAAGGACACTGTCACAAGTAGAGAGGGACCCTGAGGTCACAAAGGCATCGCGAAGGAGCTCCATGTACCCCAAATCCACTGGATTGAAGCCCAATTCCCCTGCCCTGTCTCCAGAGATATCCCCCGTTACCCAAACAACACGATTAGTGGCTTGACTTCCTTTAGGCAACTCCAGAGGTTCACTGAGAACAACGTGCCAAGCCTAGAGGAATACCAAGTTCAGCATAGCAATTGGAGAAATTCACCGTGGGCGCCCAAATTGTCTGGAAATGAGAGCTGATTGCCTGGCTTAGACTCAAGACGTATGCCAACTTTCCACAAGCCCCTCAAGAGGAGGCTTCTTTCAGCAGTAAGTGTGAGGGAGGCACCCTGAGTTTGCTGCCTCAAGTGGAATATATACTGAGAAGACCTGACTCGAAAGGAGGCTGGGTTTTCTTGCAGTGGCTTGAATACAGGCTCCTCTTTCATCTCACAAGGTGAACGGATGTCTGAATCCCCTGTGGAGTCGCTAGAGAAAGCCCTAGTTCCCCGACTCCTTTCGAGGGAATGCCGCACATGCCTTTGAAACCTCGAGCGGCACGCAGAGTTCACTGCTTCAAAAGCTGATGATGCCTAACTACTTTTGATCATTGACAGGAATCCCAATATCCGTGTGGCTACTGGAAAGGGACTGGGTCTCCAGCCTCACCTCGAGAAGCAAGCATCCCTTTGGCCCTGCCAATCCTAGAAGAGATTCCTGAGGTGTCCCTCCTAACTAAACAGGAGTCCTGACGTCTGTGGACAAACTCGAGTGTTTGAAGATCCATCCCCGGCGTATCTCGAGAATATATTCCAGGTCCCCGCCGCAACTCGAGTAAAAAAAACCATGAGACTTCCCCCTCAAAGCGAGATGAGGCCCGATTCCCCTGCACTGCATGCAGAGCAATCCCGTGATTCCCCATGAAACTTGTAAGGAGCCTCGACTTGCTTGATGGATCTCGAGACAATACCCAAGAAATACTGTCACAAGTAGAGAGGGACCCTGAGGTCACAACAGCATCGCGAAGGAGCTCCATGTACCCCAAATCAACTCGAGATGAGGCCCGATTACCCTGCCTTGACTCCAGAGCCATTCCGAGATCCCCATCAAACACGACCAGTGGCTTGACGTCCTTTAGGCATCACCAGAAGTTCCCTGAGAACATCGTGCCAAGCCTAGAGGAATACCAATTTCAGCAGAGCAACTCCAGGAATGCTCCGTGGACCGCAAATTGCCTGGAATGGAGAGCTGATTGCCTGGCTTAGACTCAAGATGTATGTCAGCTTTCCACAAGCCCCTCAAGGGGAGGCTTCTCTCAGCAGTAGTTGTGAGGGAGGGACCCTGAGTTTGCTGCCTGAAGTGGAATATACACCGAGAAGCCCTGACTCGAATGGAGGCCGGGTTTCCTTGCAGTGGCTTGATTAGAGGCTTATTTTTCATCTCACAAGGTGAAGGGATGACTGAATCCCCTGTGGAGTCCATAGAGAAAGCCCTAGGTCCCCGACTCCTTTCGACGGAATGCCTCACATGCCTTTGACACCTCGAGCGGCACCCAGAGTTCACTGCTTCAAAATGTGACGATGCCTGACTCTCTCTTGAACATTGACAGGAATACCAATATCCCTGTGGCTACTGGTACGCGGCCCTGGGTCTCCCGACTTACCTCGAGAAGCGTCCCTTTGGCCCTGCCAAGCCTTGAAGAGATTCCTGAGTTGTCCCTCGTAACTGGACAGGTGTTCTGATGTCGCTGGACAAACACGAGTGTTGAAATGCCGTCCCCGCCGTAACTCGAGAATATACCCCAGGTCCCCCCGCCGCAACTCGAGAAAAACCATGAGACTTCCCCCTCAAAGTGAGATGAGGCCCGATTCCCCTGCACTGCATGCAGAGCAATCCCGTGATCCCCATGGAACATGTAAGGAGCCTCGACTTGCTTGATGGATCTACAGACAATCCGCAAGTACACTGTAACTAGTAGAGAGGGACCCTGAGGTCACACCAGCATCACGAAGGTGCTCCATGTACCCCAAATCCACTCGAGATGAGGCCCGATTCCCCTGCCCTGTCTCCAGAGCCATCCCCCGTTACCCAGAAAACACGATTAGTGGTTTGACTTCCTTTAGGCAACTCCAGAGGTTCCCTGAGAACAGCGTGCCAAGCCTAGAGGAATATCAAGTTCAGCAAAGCAATTCGAGGAATTCACCTTGGGCCACCAAATTGCCTGGAGATGAGACCTGATTGCCTGGCTTAGACACAAGACGTATGCCAACTTTCCACAAACCCCACAAGAGGAGGCTTCTCTCAGCAGTAGGTGTGAGGGAGGGACCCTGAGTTTGCTGCCTCAAGTGGAATATATACTGAGAATCCCTGATTCGAAAGGAGGACGGGGTTTCTTGCAGTGGCTTGAATACAGGCTCCTCTTTCATCTCACAAGGTGAACAGATGTCTGAATTCCCTGTGGAGTCCATAGAGAAAGCCCTAGTTCCCCGACTCCTTTCGAGGGAATGCCGCACATGCCTTTGCAACCTCGAGCGGCACGCAGAGTTCACTGCTTCAAAAGCTGATGATGCCTGACTCCTTTTGAACATTGACAAGAACCCCAATATCCGTGTGGCTACTGGAAAGGGACCCTGGGTCTCCAGCCTCACCTCGAGAAGCGTCCCTTTGGCCCTGCCAATCCTAGAAGAGATTCCTGAGGTGTCCCTCGTAACTAAACAGGAGTCCTGACGTCTGTGGACAAAGTCGAGTGTTGAAGATCCAACCCCGCCGTATCTCGAGAATATATTCCAGGTCCCCGCCGCAACTCGAGTAAAACCATGAGACTTCCCCCTCAAAGCGAGATGAGGCCCGATTCCCCTGCACTGCATGCAGAGCAATCCCGTGATCCCCATGAAACTTGTAAGGAGCCTCGAGCCTCAAGTAGAGAGGGACCCTGAGAACACAACAGCATTTGCTTGATGGATCTCGAGACAATACCCAAGAATACTGTCACAAGTAGAGAGGGACCCTGAGGGACACAACAGCATTGTGAAGGAGCTCCTTGTACCCCAAATCAACTCCAGATGAGGCCCGAATACCCTGCCTTGACTCCAGAGCCATTCCGAGATCCCCATCAAACACAGGACCAGTCAAAAGGTGGCTTGACGTCCTTTAGGCATCTGCAGAATTTCCCAGAGAACATCGTGCCAAGCCTAGAGGAATACCAATTTCAGCAGAGCAACTCCAGGAATGCTCCATGGACCGCAAATTGCCTGGAATTGAGAGCTGATTGCCTGGCTTAGACTCAAGTTGTATGCCAGCTTTCCACAAGCCCCTCAAGGGGAGGCTTCTCTCAGCAATAGTTGTGAGGGAGGGACCCTGAGTTTGTTGCCTGAAGTGAAATATACACCGAGAAGCCCTGACTCGAAAGGAGGCCGTGTTTCCTTGCAGTGGCTTGAATAGAGGCTTCATCTTTCATCTCACAAGGTGAAGGGATGTCTGAATCCCCTGTGGAGTTCGTAGAGAAAGCCCTAGGTCCCCGACTACTTTCGACAGAATGCCTCACATGCCTTTGAAACCTCGAGAGGCACGCAGAGTTCACTGCTTCAAAAGGTGACGATGCCTGACCCCTTGAACATTGACACGAATCCCAATATCCCGGTGGCTCCTGGAATGGGACCCTGGGTCTCCCGCCTCACCTCGAGAAGCGTCCCTTTGGCCCTGCCAAGCCTCGAAGATATACCTGAGGTGTCCCTCGTAACTCGACAGGAGTCCTGACGTCGCTGGACAAACACGATTGTTGAAGGGCCATCCCCCCGCCGTAACTCGAGAATATACCCAGATCCCCGCCGCAACTCGAGAAAAACCATGAGACTTCCCCGTCAAAGCGAGATGAGGCCCGATTCCCCTGCACTGCATGCAGAGCAATCCCATGATCCCCATGAAACTTGTAAGGAGCCTCGACTTGCTTGATGGATCTCGAGACAATACCCAAGAATACTGTCACAAGTAGAGAGGGACCCTGAGGTCACAACAGCATCGCGAAGGAGCTCCATGTACCCCAAATCAAATCGAGATGAGGCCCGATTACCCTGCCTTGACTCCAGAGCCATTCCGAGATCCCCATCAAACACAACCAGTGGCTTGACGTCCTTTAGGCATCTCCAGAATTTCCCGGAGAACATCGTGCCAAGCCTAGAGGAATACCAATTTCAGCAGAGCAACTCCAGGAATGCTCCGTGGACCGCAAATTGCCTGGAATTGAGAGCAGATTACCTGGCTTAGACTCAAGTTGTATGCCAGCTTTCCACAAGCCCCTCAAGGGGAGGCTTCTCTCAGCAGTATTTGTGAGGGAGGGACCCTGAGTTTGCTGCCTGAAATGGAATATACACCGAGAAACCCTGACTCGAATGGAAGCCGGGTTTCCTTGCAGTGGCTTGATTAGAGGCTCATTTTTCATCTCACAAGGTGAAGGGATGTCTGAATCCCATGTGCAGTCTATAGAGAAAGCCCTAGGTCCCCGACTCCTTTCGACGGATGCCTCACATGCTTTGAAACCTCGAGCGGCACCCAGAGTTCACTGCTTCAAAATGTGACGATGCCTGACTCCTCTTGAACATTGACAGGAATCCCAATAACCCTGTGGCTACTGGAATGGGAATCTGGGTCTCCCGCCTCACTTCGAGAAGCGTCCCTTTTCCCTGCCAAGACTCGAAGATATACCTCAGGTGTCCCTCGTCACTTGACAGGAGTCCTGACGTCGCTGGACAAACACGATTGTTGAAGGGCCATCCCCGCCGTAACGCAAGAATATACCCCAGATCCCTGCCGCAACTCGAGAAAAACCATGAGACCTCCCCTCAAAGCGAGATGAGGCCCGATTCCCCTGCACTGCATGCAGAGCAATCCCGTAATCCCCATGAAACATGTAAGGAGCCTCGACTTGCTTGATGGATCTCGAGACATTTCGCAAGTACACTGTCACAAGTAGAGAGGGACCCTGAGGTCACAAAGGCATCGCGAAGGAGCTCCATGTACCCCAAATCCACTCGGATTGAAGCCCAATTCCCCTGCCCTGTCTCCAGAGATATCCCCCGTTACCCAAACAGACGATTAGTGGCTTGACTTCCTTTAGGCAACTCCAGAGGTTCACTGAGAACAACGTGCCAAGCCTAGAGGAATACCAAGTTCAGCATAGCAATTGGAGGAAATTCACCGTGGGCGCCCAAATTGTCTGGAAATGAGAGCTGATTGCCTGGCTTAGACTCAAGACGTATGCCAACTTTCCACAAGCCCCTCAAGAGGAGGCTTCTTTCAGCAGTAAGTGTGAGGGAGGCACCCTGAGTTTGCTGCTGCCTCAAGTGGAATATATACTGAGAAGACCTGACTCGAAAGGAGGCTGGGTTTTCTTGCAGTGGCTTGAATACAGGCTCCTCTTTCATCTCACAAGGTGAACGGATGTCTGAATTCCCTGTGGAGTCGCTAGAGAAAGCCCTAGTTCCCCGACTCCTTTCGAGGGAATGCCGCACATGCCTTTGAAACCTCGAGCGGCACGCAGAGTTCACTGCTTCAAAAGCTGATGATGCCTAACTACTTTTGATCATTGACAGGAATCCCAATATCCGTGTGGCTACTGGAAAGGGACCCTGGGTCTCCAGCCTCACCTCGAGAAGCATCCCTTTGGCCCTGCCAATCCTAGAAGAGATTCCTGAGGTGTCCCTCCTAACTAAACAGGAGTCCTGACGTCTGTGGACAAACTCGAGTGTTGAAGATCCATCCCCGCCGTATCTCGACAATATATTCCAGGTCCCCGCCGCAACTCCAGTAAAACCATGAGACTTCCCCCTCAAAGCGAGATGAGGCCCGATTCCCCTGCACTGCATGCAGAGCAATCCCGTGATTCCCATGAAACTTGTAAGGAGCCTCGACTTGCTTGATGGATCTCGAGACAATACCCAAGAATACTGTCACAAGTAGAGAGGGACCCTGAGGTCACAACAGCATCGCGAAGGAGCTCCATGTACCCCAAATCAACTCGAGATGAGGCCCGATTACCCTGCCTTGACTCCAGAGCCATTCCGAGATCCCCATCAAACACGACCAGTGGCTTGACGTCCTTTAGGCATCACCAGAAGTTCCCTGAGAACATCGTGCCAAGCCTAGAGGAATACCAATTTCAGCAGAGCAACTCCAGGAATGCTCCATGGACCGCAAATTGCCTGGAATGGAGAGCTGATTGCCTGGCTTAGACTCAAGATGTATGTCAGCTTTCCACAAGCCCCTCAAGGGGAGGCTTCTCTCAGCAGTAGTTGTGAGGGAGGGACCCTGAGTTTGCTGCCTGAAGTGGAATATACACCGAGAAGCCCTGACTCGAAAATGGAGGCCGGGTTTCCTTGCAGTGGCTTGATTAGAGGCTTATTTTTCATCTCACAAGGTGAAGGGATGACTGAATCCCCTGTGGAGTCCATAGAGAAAGCCCTAGGTCCCCGACTCCTTTCGACGGAATGCCTCACATGCCTTTGACACCTCGAGCGGCACCCAGAGTTCACTGCTTCAAAATGTGACGATGCCTGACTTCTCTTGAACATTGACAGGAATACCAATATCCCTGTGGCTACTGGTACGCGGCCCTGGGTCTCCCGACTTACCTCGAGAAGCGTCCCTTTGGCCCTGCCAAGCCTCGAAGAGATTCCTGAGTTGTCCCTCGTAACTGGACAGGTGTTCTGATGTCGCTGGACAAACACGAGTGTTGAAATGCCATCCCCGCCGTAACTCGAGAATATACCCAGGTTCCCGCCGCAACTCGAGAAAAACCATGAGACTTCCCCCTCAAAGCGAGAGATGAGGCCCGATTCCCCTGCACTGCATGCAGAGCAATCCCGTGATCCCCATGAAACATGTAAGGAGCCTCGACTTGCTTGATGGATCTACAGACAATCCGCAAGTACACTGTCACACTAGTAGAGAGGGACCCTGAGGTCACACCAGCATCACGAAGGTGCTCCATGTACCCCAAATCCACTCGAGATGAGGCCCGATTCCCCTGCCCTGTCTCCAGAGCATCCCCCCGTTACCCAGAAAAAACACGATTAGTGGCTTGACTTCCTTTAGGCAACTCCAGAGGTTCCCTGAGAACAGCGTGCCAAGCCTAGAGGAATAACAAGTTCAGCAAAGCAATTCGAGGAATTCACCTTGGGCCATCAAATTGCCTGGAGATGAGACCTGATTGCCTGGCTTAGACACAAGACGTATGCCAACTTTCCACAAACCCCACAAGAGGAGGCTTCTCTCAGCAGTAGGTGTGAGGGAGGGACCCTGAGTTTGCTGCCTCAAGTGGAATATATACTGAGAATCCCTGATTCGAAAGGAGGACGGGTTTCTTGCAGTGGCTTGAATACAGGCTCCTCTTTCATCTCACAAGGTGAACAGATGTCTGAATTCCCTGTGGAGTCCATAGAGAAAGCCCTAGTTTCCCGACTCCTTTCGAGGGGAATGCCGCACATGCCTTTGCAACCTCGAGCGGCACGCAGAGTTCACTGCTTCAAAAGCTGATGATGCCTGACTCCTTTTGAACATTGACAAGAACCCCAATATCCGTGTGGCTACTGGAAAGGGACCCTGGGTCTCCAGCCTCACCTCGAGAAGCGTCCCTTTGGCCCTGCCAATCCTAGAAGAGATTCCTGAGGTGTCCCTCGTAACTAAACAGGAGTCCTGACGTCTGTGGACAAAGTCGAGTGTTGAAGATCCAACCCCGCCGTATCTCGAGAATATATTCCAGGTCCCCGCCGCAACTCGAGTAAAACCATGAGACTTCCCCCTCAAAGCGAGATGAGGCCCGATTCCCCTGCACTGCATGCAGAGCAATCCCGTGATCCCCATGAAACTTGTAAGGAGCCTCGACTTGCTTGATGGATCTCGAGACAATACCCAAGAATACTGTCACAAGTAGAGAGGGACCTGAGGACACAACAGCATTGCGAAGGAGCTCCTTGTACCCCAAATCAACTCCAGATGAGGCCCGAATACCCTGCCTTGACTCCAGAGCCATTCCGAGATCCCCATCAAACACGACCAGTGGCTTGACGTCCTTTAGGCATCTGCAGAATTTCCCAGAGAACATCGTGCCAAGCCTAGAGGAATACCAATTTCAGCAGAGCAACTCCAGGAATGCTCCATGGACCGCAAATTGCCCTGGAATTGAGAGCTGATTGCCTGGCTTAGACTCAAGTTGTATGCCAGCTTTCCACAAGCCCCTCAAGGGGAGGCTTCTCTCAGCAATAGTTGTGAGGGAGGGACCCTGAGTTGTTGCCTGAAGTGAAATATACACCGAGAAGCCCTGACTCGAAGGAGGCCGTGTTTCCTTGCAGTGGCTTGAATAGAGGCTTATCTTTCATCTCACAAGGTGAAGGGATGTCTGAATCCCCTGTGGAGTTCGTAGAGAAAGCCCTAGGTCCCCGACTACTTTCGACAGAATGCCTCACATGCCTTTGAAACCTCGAGAGGCACGCAGAGTTCACTGCTTCAAAAGGTGACGATGCCTGACTCCCCTTGAACATTGACACGAATACCAATATCCCCGGTGGCTCCTGGAATGGGAACCTGGGTCTCCCGCCTCACCTCGAGAAGCGTCCCTTTGGCCCTGCCAAGCCTCGAAGATATACCTGAGGTTGTCCCTCGTAACTCGACAGGAGTCCTGACGTCGCTGGACAAAACACGATTGTTGAAGGGCCATCCCCGCCGTAACTCGAGAATATACCCCAGATCCCCGCCGCAACTCGAGAAAAACCATGAGACTTCCCCTGGTCCAAAGTGAGATGAGGCCCGATTCCCCTGCACTGCATGCAGAGCAATCCCATGATCCCCATGAAACTTGTAAGGAGCCTCGACTTGCTTGATGGATCTCGAGACAATACCCAAGAATACTGTTACAAGTAGAGAGGGACCCTGAGGTCACAACAGCATCGCGAAGGAGCTCCATGTACCCCAAATCAAATCGAGATGAGGCCCGATTACCCTGCCTTGACTCCAGAGCCATTCGAGATTCCCCATCAAACACAATCAGTGGCTTGAGTCCTTTAGGCATCTCCAGAATTTCCCAGAGAACAATCGTGCCAAGCCTAAGGAAATACAAATTTCAGCAGAGCAACTCCAGGAATGCTCCGTGGACCGCAAATTGCCTGGAATTGAGAGCAGATTACCTGGCTTAGACTCAAGTTGTATGCCAGCCTTTCCACAAGCCCCTCAAGGGAGGCTTCTCTCAGCAGTATTTGTGAGGGAGGGACCCTGAGTTTGCTGCCTGAAATGGAATAACACCGAGAAACCATGACTCGAATGGAAGCCGGGTTTCCTTGCAGTGGCTTGATTAGAGGCTCATTTTTCATCTCACAAGGTGAAGGGATGTCTGAATCCCATGTGCAGTCTATAGAGAAAGCCCTAGGTCCCCGACTCCTTTCGACGGAATGCCTCACATGCCTTTGAAACCTCGAGCGGCACCCAGAGTTCACTGCTTCAAAATTGACGATGCCTGACTCCTCTTGAACATTGACAGGAATCCCAATAACCCTGTGGCTCCTGGAAATGGGAATCTGGGTCTCCCGCCTCACTTCGAGAAGCGTCCCTTTTCCCTGCCAAGACTCGAAGATAATACCTAGGTGTCCCTCGTCACTTGACAGGAGTCCTGACGTCGCTGGACAAACACGATTGTTGAAGGGCCATCCCCGCCGTAACGCAAGAATATACCCCAGATCCCTGCCGCAACTCGAGAAAAACCATGAGACCTCCCCCTCAAAGCGAGCTGAGGCCCGATTCCCCTGCACTGCATGCAGAGCAATCCCGTAATCCCCATGAAACATGTAAGGAGCCTCGACTTGCTTGATGGATCTCGAGACATTTCGCAAGGACACTGTCACAAGTAGAGAGGGGACCCTGAGGTCACAAAGCATCGCGAAGGAGCTCCATGTACCCCAAATCACTGGATTGAAGCCCAATTCCCCTGCCCTGTCTCCAGAGATATCCCCCGTTACCCATCAAACAGACGATTAGTGGCTTGACTTCCTTTAGGCAACTCCAGAGGTTCACTGAGAAACAACGTGCCAAGCCTAGAGGAATACCAAGTTCAGCATAGCAATTGGAGAAATTCACCGTGGCGCCCAAATTGTCTGGAAATGAGAGCTGATTGCCTGGTTAGACTCAAGACGTATGCCAACTTTCCACAAGCCCCTCAAGAGGAGGCTTCTTTCAGCAGTAAGTGTGAGGGGAGGCACCCTGAGTTTGCTGCCTCAATTGGAATATATACTGAGAAGACCTGACTCGAAAGGAGGCTGGGTTTTCTTGCAGTGGCTTGAATACAGGCTCCTCTTTCATCTCACAAGGTGAACGGATGTCTGAATCACCTGTGGAGTCGCTAGAGAAAGCCCTAGTTCCCCGACTCCTTTCGAGGGAATGCCGCACATGCCTTTGAAACCTCGAGCGGCACGCAGAGTTCACTGCTTCAAAATCTGATGATGCCTAACTACTTTTGATCATTGACAGGAATCCCAATATCCGTGTGGCTACTGGAAAGGGACCCTGGGTCTCCAGCCTCACCTCGAGAAGCATCCCTTTGCCCTGCCAATCCTAGAAGAGATTCCTGAGGTGTCCCTCTAACTAAACAGGAGTCCTGACGTCTGTGGACAAACTCGAGTGTTGAAGATCCATCCCCGGCGTATCTCGACAATAATATTCCAGGTCCCCGCCGCAACTCCAGTAAAAACCATGAGACTTCCCCTCAAAGCGAGATGAGGCCCGATTTCCCTGCACTGCATGCAGAGCAATCCGTGATTCCCATGAAACTTGTAAGGAGCCTCGACTTGCTTGATGGATCTCGAGACAATACCAAGAATACTGTCACAAGTAGAGAGGGACCCTGAGGTCACAACAGCATCGCGAAGGAGCTCCATGTACCCCAAATCAACTCGAGATGAGGCCCATATTCCCCTGCCTTGACTCCAGAGCCATTCCCCCGATCCCCATCAAACACGACCAGTGGCTTGACGTCCTTTAGGCAATCACCAGATAGTTCCCCTGAGAACAACGTGCCAAGCCTAGAGGAATACCAATTTCAGCAGAGCAACTCAGGAATGCTCCGTGGACCGCAAATTGCCTGGAGA
The DNA here is from genome assembly GCA_020976825.1 of Odocoileus hemionus. Lineage (NCBI taxonomy): Eukaryota > Metazoa > Chordata > Mammalia > Artiodactyla > Cervidae > Odocoileus > Odocoileus hemionus. The sequence continues at coordinate 51,564 of JAJLRB010001102.1, forward strand.
TGGAGAGCTGATTGCCTGGCTTAGACTCAAGATGTATGTCAGCTTTCCACAAGCCCCTCAAAGGGAGGCTTCTCTCAGCAGTAGTTGTGAGGGAGGGACCCTGAGATTTTGCTGCCTGAAGTGGAAAATATACACCGAGAAGCCCTGACTCGAAATGGAGGCCGGGTTTCCTTGCAGTGGCTTGATTAGAGGCTTATCTTTTCATCTCACAAGGTGAAGGGATGTCTGAATCCCCTGTGGAGTCCATAGAGAAAGCCCTAGGTCCCCGACTCCTTTCGACGGAATGCCTCACATGCCTTGACACCTCGAGAGGCACGCAGAGTTCACTGCTTCAAAATTGACGATGCCTGACTCCTCTTGAACATTGACAGGAATACCATATCCCTGTGGCTACTGGAAAGGGGACCCTGGGTCTCCCGACTTACCTCGAGAAGCGTCCTTTTGCCCTGCCAAGCCTCGAAGAGATTCCTGAGTTGTCCCTCGTAACTCGACAGGAGTCCTGACTGTCGTTGAACAAACACGAGGTTGAAGGGCCATCCCCGCCGTAAGTCGAGAATATACCCCAGGTCCCCGCCGCAACTCGAGAAAAAACCATGAGACTTCCCCCTCAAAGCGAGATGAGGCCCGATTCCCCTGCACTGCATGCAGGCAATTCCGTGAGCCCCCTGAAACATGTCAGGAGAGCCTCGACTTGCTTGATGGATGTCGAGACAATCCGCAAAACACTGTCACAAGTAGAGAGGGACCCTGAGGTCACACCAGCATCGCGAAGGAGCTCCATGTACCCCAAATCAACTCGAGATGAGGCCCGTGTTTTATGTTTTTTTTCCTTGCAGTGAGCCTTTGAATACAGTCTTAGTCTTTCAATCTCACAATCTGAAGGGATGTCCTGATCCACGTGTAGAGTCCCTAGAGAAAGCCCTATGCCCCCGACTCCTTTTCGACGGAATGTCCTCATCAATGCACTTTGACACCTCGAGATGCACGCAGAGTTCACTTGTCTTCAAAATTTGGACGGAGCCCTGACGCCTCTTGAACATTGACAGGAATCCCATTAACCCTGTTGCTACTGAGGAAAGGGGCCCATGGGTCTCCCGTCTCACCTCGAGAAGCGTTCCCTTTTGCCTGCCAAGACTCGGAAGAGACTACCTGAGTTGCCCTCGTAACTCGACAGGGATCCTGATTTTCCGCTGAACAAACACGAGGGTTGAGGGGGGGGGGGGGGGGGGCCCAGCCCCGCCGTAACGTCTAGAATGATACCCCGAGGATCCTGCCGCAACTCGAGAAAGACCCATGAGACTTCCCCCTCCAAAGCGCAGATGAGGCCCGATTTCCCCTGCACTGCATGCAGAGCATCACAAAGGGCATCGCGAAGGAGCTCCATGTTCCCCAAATCAACTCGAGATGAAGCCCAATTCCCCTGCCCTGTCTCCAGAGATATCCCCCGTTACCCAGAACACACGATTAGTGGCTTGACTTCCCTTTAGGCAACTCCGATGGTTCACTGAGAACAAACGGTGCCAAAAGTCTAGAGGAATATCAAGTTCAGCATAGCAATTGGAGCAAATTCACCGTGGGCGCCAAATTGTCCCTCAAATGAGAGCTGATTGCCTGGCTTAGATTCAAGACCTATGCCAACTTTCCACAAGCCCCTCAAGAGGAGGCTTCTTTCAGCAGTAAGTGTGAGGGAGGCACCCTGAGTTTGCTGCCTCAAGTGGAATATCTACTGAGAAGACCTGACTGGAAAGGAGGCAGGGTTTTTTTTGCAGTGGCTTGAATACAGGCTCCTCTTTCATCTCACAAGGTGAACGGATGTCTGAATCCCCTGTGGAGTCGCTAGAGAAAGCCCTAGTTCCCCGACTCCTTTCGAGGGAATGCCGCACATGCCTTTGAAACCTCGAGCGGCACGCAGAGTTCACTACTTCAAAAGCTGTTGATGCCTAACTACTTTTGATCATTGACAGGAATCCCAATATCCGTGTGGCTACTGGAAAGGGACCCTGGGTCTCCAGCCTCACCTCGAGAAGCATCCCTTTGGCCCTGCCAATCCTAGAAGAGATTCCTGAGGTGTCCCTCCTAACTAAACAGGAGTCCTGACGTCTGTGGACAAACTCGAATGTTGTAGATCCATCCCCGCGTATCTCGAGAATATATTCCAGGTCCCCGCCGCAACTCAGTAAAACCATGGGACTTCCCCTCAAAGCGAGATGAGGCCCGATTCCCCTGCACTGCATGCAGAGCAATCCCGTGATTCCCATGAAACTTGTAAGGAGCCTCGACTTGCTTGATGGATCTCGAGACAATACCCAAGAATACTGTCACAAGTAGAGAGGGACCCTGAGGTCACAACAGCATCGCGAAGGAGCTCCATGTACCCCAAATCAACTCGAGATGAGGCCCGATTACCCTTCCTTGACGCCAGAGCCATTTCGCAATCTCCATCAAACACGACCAGTGGCTTGACGTCCTTTAGACATCACCAGAAGTTCCCTGAGAACATCGTGCCAAGCCTAGAGGAATACCAATTTCAGCAGACCAACTTTAGGAATGCTCCGTGGACCGCAAATTGCCTGGAATGGAGAGCTGATTGCCTGGCTTAGACTCAAGATGTATGTCAGCTTTCCACAAGCCCCTCAAGGGGAGGCTTCTCTCAGCAGTAGTTGTGAGGGAGGGACCCTGAGTTTGCTGCCTGAAGTGGAATATACACCGAGAAACCCTGACTCGAATGGAGGCCGGGTTTCCTTGCAGTGGCTTGATTAGAGGCTTATTCTTCATCTCACAAGGTGAAGGGATGACTGAATCCCCTGTGGAGTCCACAGAGAAAGCCCTAGGTCCCCGACTCCTTTCGACGGAATGCCTCACATGCCTTTGACACCTCGAGCGGCACCCAGAGTTCACTGCTTCAAAATGTGACGATGCCTGACTTCTCTTGAACATTGACAGGAATACCAATATCCCTGTGGCTACTGGTACGTGGCCCTGGGTCTCCCGACTTACCTCGAGAAGCGTCCCTTTGGCCCTGCCAAGCCTTGAAGAGATTCCTGAGTTGTCCCTCGTAACTGGACAGGTGTTCTGATGTCGCTGGACAAACACGAGTGTTGAAATGCCGTCCCCGCCGTAACTCGAGAATATACCCCAGGTCCCCGCCGCAACTCGAGAAAAACCATGAGACTTCCCCCTCAAAGTGAGATGAGGCCCGATTCCCCTGCACTGCATGCAGAGCAATCCCGTGATCCCCATGGAACATGTAAGGAGCCTCGACTTGCTTGATGGATCTACAGACATTCCGCAAGTACACTGTAACTAGTACAGAGGGAACCTGAGGTCACACCAGCATCACGATGGTGCTCCATGTACCCCAAATCCACTCGAGATGAGGCCCGATTCCCCTGCCCTGTCTCCAGAGCCATCCCCCGTTACCCAGAAAACACGATTAGTGGCTTGACTTCCTTTAGGCAACTCCAGGGGTTCCCTGAGAACAGCCTGCCAAGCCTAGAGGAATATCAAGTTCAGCAAAGCAATTCGAGGAATTCACCGTGGGCCACCAAATTGCCTGGAGATGAGACCTGATTGCCTGGCTTAGACTCAAGACGTATGCCAACTTTTCACAAACCCCACAAGAGGAGGCTTGTTTCAGCAGTAGCTATGAGGGAGGGACCCTGAGTTTGCTGCCTCAAGTGGAATATATACTGAGAATCCCTGATTCGAAAGGAGGACGGGGTTTCTTGCAGTGGCTTGAATACAGGCTCCTCTTTCATCTCACAAGGTGAACAGATGTCTGAATTCCCTGTGGAGTCCATAGAGAAAGCGATAGTTCCCCGACTCCTTTCGAGGGAATGCCGCACATGCCTTTGCAACCTCGAGCGCCCCGCAGAGTTCACTGCTTCAAAAGCTGATGATGCCTGAATCATTTTGAACATTTACAGGAATCCCAATATCCGTGTGGCTACTGGAAAGGGACCCTGGGTCTCCAGCCTCACCTCGGGAAGCGTCCCTTTGGCCCTGCCAATCCTAGAAGAGATTCCTGAGGTGTCCCTCGTAACTAAACAGGAGTCCTGACGTCTGTGGACAAAGTCGAGTGTTGAAGATCCAACCCCGCCGTATCTCGAGAATATATTCCAGGTCCCCGCCGCAATTCGAGTAAAACCATGAGACTTCCCCCTCAAAGCGAGATGAGGCCCGATTCCCCTGCGCTGCATGCAGAGCAATCCCGTGATCCCCATGAAACTTGTAAGGAGCCTCGACTTGCTTGATGGATCTCGAGACAATACCCAAGAATACTGTCACAAGTAGAGAGGGACCCTGAGGACACAACAGCATTGTGAAGGAGCTCCTTGTACCCCAAATCAACTCCAGATGAGGCCCGAATACCCTGCCTTGACTCCAGAGCCATTCCAAGATCCCCATCAAACACAACCTGTGGCTTGACGTCCTTTAGGCATCTGCAGAATTTCCTGGAGAACATCGTGCCAAGCCTAGAGGAATACCAATTTCAGCAGAGCAACTCCAGGAATGCTCCATGGACTGCAAATTGCCTGGAATTGAGAGCTGATTGCCTGGCTTTGACTCAAGTTGTATGCCAGGTTTCCACAGAACCCTCAAGGGGAGGCTTCTCTCAGCAATAGTTGTGAGGGAGGGACCCTGAGTTTGTTGCCTGAAGTGAAATATACACCGAGAAGCCCTGACTCGAAAGGAGGCCGTGTTTCCTTGCAGTGGCTTGAATAGAGGCTTATCTTTCATCTCACAAGGTGAAGGGATGTCTGAATCCCCTGTGGAGTTCGTAGAGAAAGCCCTAGGTCCCCGACTACTTTCGACAGAATGTCTCACATGCCTTTGAAACCTCGAGAGGCACACAGAGTTCACTGCTTCAAAAGGTGATGATGCCTGACTCCCCTTGAACATTGACACGAATCCCAATATCCCAGTGGCTCCTGGAATGGGAACCTGGTCTCCCGCCTCACCTCGAGAAGCGTCCCTATGGCCCTGCCAAGCCTCGAAGATATACCTGAGATGTCCCTCGTAACTCGACAGGAGTCCTGACGTCGCTGGACAAACACGATTGTTGAAGGGCCATCCCGCCGTAACTCGAAAATATACCCCAGATCCCCCCGCAACACCGCAACTCGAGAAAAACCATGAGACTTCCCCGTCAAAGCGAGATGAGGCCCGATTCCCCTGCACTGCATGCAGAGCAATCCCATGATCCCCATGAAACTTGTAAGGAGCCTCGACTTGCTTGATGGATCTCGAGACAATACCCAAGAATACTGTCACAAGTAGAGAGGGACCCTGAGGTCACAACAGCATCGCGAAGGAGCTCCATGTACCCCAAATCAAATCGAGATGAGGCCCGATTACCTGCCTTGACTCCAGAGCCATTCCGAGATCCCCATCAAACACAACCAGTGGCTTGACGTCCTTTAGGCATCTCCAGAATTTCCCAGAGAACATCGCGCCAAGCCTAGAGGAATAACAATTTCGGCAGAGGAACTCCAGGAATGCTCCGTGGACCGCAAATTGCCAAGAATTGAGAGCAGATTACCTGGCTTAGACTCAAGTTGTATGCCAGCATTCCACAAGCCCCTCAAGGGGAGGCTTCTGTCAGCAGTAGTTGTAAGGGAGGGACCCTGAGTTTGCTGCCTGAAATGGAATATAAACCGAGAAACCCTGAGTCGAATGGAAGCCGGGTTTCCTTGCAGTGGCTTGATGAGAGGCTCATTTTTCATCTCACAAGGTGAAGGGATGTCTGAATCCCATGTGCAGTCTATAGAGAAAGCCCTAGGTCCCCGACTCCTTTCGACGGAATGCCTCACAGGCCTTTGAAACCTCGAGCGGCACCCAGAGTTCACTGCTTCAAAATGTGACGATGCCTGACTCCTCTTGAACATTGACAGGAATCCCAATAACACTGTGGCTCCTGGAATGGGAATCTGGGTCTCCTGCCTCACTTCGAGAAGCGTCCCTTTTCCCTGCCAAGACTCGAAGATATACCTCAGGTGTTTCTCGTCACTTGACAGGAGTCCTGACGTCGCTGGACAAAAAAGATTGTTGAAGACCCATCCCCGCCTTAACACAAGAATATACCCCAGATCCCTGCCGCAATTAGAGAAAAACCCTGAGACCTCCCCCTCAAAGCGAGATGAGGCCCGATTCCCCTGCACTGCATGCAGAGCAATCCCGGAATCCCCATGAAACATGTAAGGAGCCTCGACTTGCTTGATGGATCTCGAGACATTTCGCAAGGACACTGTCACAAGTAGAGAGGGACCCTGAGGTCACAAAGGCATCGCGAAGGAGCTCCATGTACCCCAAATCCACTGGATTGAAGCCCAATTCCCCTGCCCTGTTTCCAGAGATATCCCCCGTTACCCAGAACACACGATTAGTGGCTTGACTTCCTTTAGGCAACTCCAGAGGTTCACTGAGAACAACGTGCCAAGCCTAGAGGAATACCAAGTTCAGCATAGCAATTGGAGAAACTCACCGTGGTTGCTCAAATTGTCTGGAAATGAGAGCTGATTGCCTGGCTTAGACTCAAGACGTATGCCAACTTTCCACAAGCCCCTCAAGAGGAGGCTTCTTTCAGCAGTAAGTGTGAGGGAGGCACCCTGAGTTTGCAGCCTCAAGTGGAATATATACTGAGAAGACCTGACTCGAAAGGAGGCTGTATTTTCTTGCAGTGGCTTGAATACAGGCTCCTCTTTCATCTCACAAGGTGAACGGATGTCTGAATACCCTGTGGAGTCGCTAGAGAAAGCCCTAGTTCCCCGAATCCTTTCGAGGGAATGCCGCACATGCCTTTGAAACCTCGAGCGGCACGCAGAGTTCACTGCTTCAAAAGCTGATGATGCCTAACTACTTTTGATCATTGACAGGAATCCCAATATCCGTGTGGCTACTGGAAAGGGACCCTGGGTCTCCAGCCTCACCTCGAGAAGCATCCCTTTGGCCCTGCCAATCCTAGAAGAGATTCCTGAGGTGTCCCTCCTAACTAAACAGGAGTCCTGACGTCTGTGGACAAACTCGAATGTTGAAGATCCATCCCCGGCGTATCTCGAGAATATATTCCAGGTCCCCGCCGCAACTCCAGTAAAACCATGAGACTTCCCCCTCAAAGCGAGATGAGGCCCGATTCCCCTGCACTGCATGCAGAGCAATCCCGTGATTCCCATGAAACTTGTAAGGACCCTCGACTTGCTTGATGGATCTCGAGACAATACCCAAGAATACTGTCACAAGTAGAGAGGGACCCTGAGGTCACAACAGCATCGCGAAGGAGCTCCATGTACCCCAAATCAACTCGAGATGAGGCCCGATTACCCTGCCTTGACTCCAGAGCCATTCCGATATCCCCATCAAGCACGAACAGTGGCTTGACGTTCTTTAGGCATCACCAGAAGTTCCCTGAGAACATCGTGCCAAGCCTAGAGGAATACCAATTTCAGCAGAGCAACTCCAGGAATGCTCCGTGGACCGCAAATTGCCTGGAATGGAGAGCTGATTGCCTGGCTTAGACTCAAGATGTATGTCAGCTTTCCACAAGCCCCTCAAGGGGAGGCTTCTCTCAGCAGTAGTTGTGAGGGAGGGACCCTGAGTTTGCTGCCTTAAGCGGAATATACACCGAGAAGCCCTGACTCGAATGGAGCCCGGGTTTCCTTGCAGTGGCTTGATTAGAGACTTATTTTTCATCTCACAAGGTGAAGGGATGACTGAATTCCCTGTGGAGTCCATAGAGAAAGCCCTAGGTCCCCGACTCCTTTCGACGGAATGCCTCACATGCCTTTGACACCTCGAGCGGCACCCAGAGTTCACTGCTTCAAAATGTGACGATGCCTGACTTCTCTTGAACATTGATAGGAATACCAATATCCCTGTGGCTACTGGTACGCGGCCCTGGGTCCCCCGACTTACCTCGAGAAGCGTCCCTTTGGCCCTGCCAAGCCTTGAAGAGATTCCTGAGTTGTCCCTCGTAACTGGACAGGTGTTCTGATGTCGCTGGACAAACACGAGTGTTGAAATGCCATCCCCGCCGTAACTCGAGAATATACCCCAGGTCCCTGCCGCAACTCGAGAAAAACCATGAAACTTCCCCCTCAAAGTGAGATGAGGCCCGATTCCCCTGCACTGCATGCAGAGCAATCCCGTGATCCCCATGGAACATGTAAGGAGCCTCGACTTGCTTGATGGATCTACAGACAATCCACAAGAACACTGTAACTAGTAGAGAGGGACCCTGAGGTCACACCAGCATCACGAAGGTGCTCCATGTACCCCAAATCCACTCGAGATGAGGCCCGATTCCCCTGCCCTGTCTCCAGAGCCATCCCCCGTTACCCAGAACACACGATTAGTGGCTTGACTTCCTTTAGGCAACTCCAGAGGTTCCCTGAGAACAGCGTGCCAAGCCTAGAGGAATATCAAGTTCAGCAAAGCAATTCGAGGAATTCACCGTGGGCCACCAAATTGCCTGGAAATGAGACCTGATTGCCTGGCTTAGAACCAAGACGTATGGCAACTTTCCACAAACCCCACAAGAGGAGGCTTCTCTCAGCAGTAGGTGTGAGGGAGGGACCCTGAGTTTGCTGCCTCAAGTGGAATATATACTGAGAATCCCTGATTCGAAAGGAGGACAGGGTTTCTTGCAGTGGCTTGAATACAGGCTTCTCTTTCATCTCACAAGGTGAACAGATGTCTGAATTCCCTGTGGAGTCCATAGAGAAAGCCCTAGTTCCCCAACTCCTTTCGAGGAAATGCCGCACATGCCTTTGCAACCTCGAGCGGCACGCAGAGTTCACTGCTTCAAAAGCTGATGATGCCTGACTCATTTTGAACATTGACAGGAATCCCAATATCCGTGTGGCTACTGGAAAGGGACCCTGGGTCTCCAGCCTCACCTCGAGAAGCGTCCCTTTGGCCCTGCCAATCCTAGAAGAGATTCCTGAGGTGTCCCTCGTAACTAAACAGGAGTCCTGACGTCTGTGGACAAAGTCGAGTGTTGCACATCCAACCCCGCCTTATCTCGAGAATATATTCCAGGTCCCCGCCGCAACTCGAGTAAAACCATGAGACTTCCCCCTCAAAGCGAGATGAGGCCCGATTCCCCTGCACTGCATGCAGACCAATCCCGTGATCCCCATGAAACTTGTAAGGAGCCTCGACTTGCTTGATGGATCTCGAGACAATACCCAAGAATACTGTCACAAGTAGAGAGGGACCCTGAGGACACAACAAAATTGTGAAGGAGCTCCTTGTACACCAAATCAACTTCAGATGAGGCCCGAATTCCCTGCCTTGACTCCAGAGCCATTCCGAGATTCCCACCAAACACGACCAGTGGCTTGACGTCCTTTAGGCATCTGCAGAATTTCCCGGAGAACATCGTGCCAAGCCTAGAGGAATACCAATTTCAGCAGAGCAACTCCAGGAATGCTCCATGGACCGCAAATTGCCTGGAATTGAGAGCTGATTGCCTGGCTTAGACTCAAGTTGTATTCCAGCTTTCCACAAGCCCCTCAAGGGGAGGCTTCTCTCAGCAATAGTTGTGAGGGAGGGACCCTGAGTTTATTCCCTGAAGTGAAATATACACCGAGAAGCCCTGACTCGAAAGGAGGCCGTGTTTCCTTGCAGTGGCTTGAATAAAGGCTTATTTTTCATCTCACAAGGTGAAGGGATGTCTGAATCCCCTGTGGTATTCGTAGAGAAAGCCCTAGGTCCCCGACTACTTTCGACGGAATGCCTCATATGCCTTTGAAACCTCGAGCGACACCCAGAGTTCACTGCTTCAAAATGTGACGATGCCTGACTCCTCTTGAACATTGACAGGAATCCCAATAACCCTGTGGCTCCTGGAATGGGAATCTGGGTCTCCCGCCTCACTTCGAGAAGCGTCCCTTTTCCCTGCCAAGACTCGAAGATATACCTCAGGTGTCCCTCGTCTCTTGACAGGAGTCCTGACGTCGCTGGACAAACACGATTGTTGAAGGGCCATCCCCGCCGTAACGCAAGAATATACCCCAGATCCCTGCCGCAACTCAAGAAAAACCATGAGACCTCCCCCTCAAAGCGAGATGAGGCCCGATTCCCCTGCACTGCATGCAGAGCAATCCCGTATTCCCCATGAAACATGTAAGGAGCCTCGACTTGCTTGATGGATCTCGAGACATTTCGCAAGGACACTGTCACAAGTAGAGAGGGACCCTGAGGTCACAAAGGCATCGCGAAGGAGCTCCATGTACCCCAAATCCACTGGATTGAAGCCCAAATCCCCTGCCCTGTCTCCAGAGATATCCCCCGTTACCCAGAACACACGATTAGTGGCTTGACTTCCTTTAGGCAACTCCAGAGGTTCACTGAGAACAGCGTTCCAAGCCTAGAGGAATATCAAGTTCAGCATAGCAATTGGAGAAATTCACCGTGGGCGCCCAAATTGTCTCAAATGAGAGCTGATTGCCTGGCTTAGATTCAAGACCTATGCCAACTTTCCACAAGCCCCTCAAGAGGAGGCTTCTTTCAGCAGTAAGTGTGAGGGAGGCACCCTGAGTTTGCTGCCTCAAGTGGAATATCTACTGAGAAGACCTGACTCGAAAGGAGGCTGGGTTTTCTTGCAGTGGCTTGAATACAGGCTCCTCTTTCATCTCACAAGGTGAACGGATGTCTGAATCCCCTGTGGAGTCGCTAGAGAAAGCCCTAGTTCCCCGACTCCTTTCGAGGGAATGCCGCACATGCCTTTGAAACCTCGAGCGGCACGCAGAGTTCACTGCTTCAAAAGCTGATGATGCCTAACTACTTTTAATCATTGACAGGAATCCCAATATCCGTGTGGCTACTGGAAAGGGACCCTGGGTCTCCAGCCTCACCTCGAGAAGCATCCCTTTGGCCCTGCCAATCCTAGAAGAGATTCCTAAGGTGTCCCTCCTAACTAAACAGGAGTCCTGACGTCTGTGGACAAACTCGAGTGTTGAAGAAACATCCCCGCCGTATCTTGAGAATATATTCCAGGTCCCCTTCGCAACTCGAGTAAAACCATGAGACTTCCCCCTCAAAGCGAGATGAGGCCCGATTTCCCTGCACTGCATGCAGAGCAATCCCGTGATTCCCATGAAACTTGTAAGGAGCCTCGACTTGCTTGATGGATCTCGAGACATTTCGCAAGGACACTGTCACAAGCAGAGAGGGACCCTGAGGTCACAAAGGCATCGCGAAGGAGCTCCATGTACCCCAAATCCACTGGATTGAAGCCCAATTCCCCTGCCCTGTTTCCAGAGATATTCCCCGTTACCCAGAACACACGATTAGTGGCTTTACTTCCTTTAGGCATCTCCAGAGGTTCACTGAGAACAACGTGCCAAGCCTAGAGGAATACCAAGTTCAGCATAGCAATTGGAGAAATTCACCGTGGGCGCCCAAATTGTCTGGAAGTGAGAGCTGATTGCCTGGCTTAGACTCAAGACTTATGCCAACTTTCCACAAGCCCCTCAAGAGGAGGCTTCTTTCAGCAGTAAGTGTGAGGGAGGCACCCTGAGTTTGCTGCCTCAAGTGGAATATATACTGAGAAGACCTGACTCGAAAGGAGGCTGGGTTTTCTTGCAGTGGCTTGAATACAGGCTCCTCTTTCATCTCACAAGGTGAACGGATGTCTGAATACCCTGTGGAGTCGCTAGAGAAAGCCCTAGTTCCCCGAATCCTTTCGAGGGAATGCCGCACATGCCTTTGAAACCTCGAGCGGCACGCAGAGTTCACTGCTTCAAAAGCTGATGATGCCTAACTACTTTTGATCATTGACAGGAATCCCAATATCCGTGTGGCTACTGGAAAGGGAACCTGGGTCTCCAGCCTCACCTCGAGAAGCATCCCTTTGGCCCTGCCAATCCTAGAAGAGATTCCTGAGGTGTCCCTCCTAACTAAACAGGAGTCCTGACGTCTGTGGACAAACTCGAGTTTTAAAGATCCATCCCCGCCGTATCACGAGAATATATTCCAGGTCCCCTTCGCAACTCGAGTAAAACCATGAGACTTCCCCCTCAAAGCGAGATGAGGCCCGATTCCCCTGCACTGCATGCAGAGCAATCCCGTGATTCCCATGAAACTTGTAAGGAGCCTCGACTTGCTTGATGGATCTCGAGACAATACCCAAGAATACTGTCACATGTAGAGAGGGACCCTGAGGTCACAACAGCATCGCGAAGGAGCTCCATGTACCCCAAATCAACTCGAGATGAGGCCCGATTACCCTGCCTTGACTCCAGAGCCATTTCGCGATCCCCATGAAACACGACCAGTGGCTTGACGTCGTTTAGGCATCACCAGAAGTTCCCTGAGAACATCGTGCCAAGCCTAGAGGAATACCAATTTCAGCAGAGCAACTCCAGGAATGCTCCGTGGACCGCAAATTGCCTGGAATGGAGAGCTGATTGCCTGGCTTAGACTCAAGATGTATGTCAGCTTTCCACAAGCCCCTCAAGGGGAGGCTTCTCTCAGCAGTAGTTGTGAGGGAGGGACCCTGAGTTTGCTGCCTGAATTGTAATATACACCGAGAAGCCCTGACTCGAATGGAGGCCGGGTTTCCTTGCAGTGGCTTGATTAGAGGCTTATTTTTCATCTCACAAGGTGAAGGGATGACTGAATCCCCTGTGGAGTCCATACAGAAAGCCCTAGGTCCCCGTCTCCTTTCGACGGAATGCCTCACATGCCTTTGACACCTCGAGCGGCACCCAGAGTTCACTGCTTCAAAATGTGACGATGCCTGACTTCTCTTGAACATTGATAGGAATACCAATATCCCTGTGGCTACTGGTACGCGGCCCTGGGTCTCCCGACTTACCTCGAGTAGCGTCCCTTTGGCCCTGCCAAGCCTCGAAGATATACCTGAGGTGTCCCTCGTAACTCGACAGGAGTCCTGACGTCGCTGGACAAACACGATTGTTGAATGGCCATCCCCGCCGTAACTCGAGAATATACCCCAGATCCCCGCCGCAACTCGAGAAAAACCATGAGACTTCCCCGTTAAAGTGAGATGAGGCCCGATTCCCCTGCACTGCATGCAGAGCAATCCCATGATCCCCATGAAACTTGTAAGGAGCCTCGACTTGCTTGATGGATCTCGAGACAATACCCAAGAATACTGTCACAAGTACAGAGGGACCCTGACGTCACACCAGCATCGCTAAGGTGATCCATGTAGCAAAAATCAACTGGAGATGAGGCCCTATTCCCCTGCCTTGACTTCAGAGCCGTCCCTCATTCCCCATCAAACAGGGCCAGTGGTTTGACTTCGTTCAGGCAAAAGCAGAGTTTCCCGGAAAACAACGTGCCAAGCCTTGAGGAATACCAAGTTCAGTAGAGCAACTGAGGAATGCTCCGTGGACCCCAAATTGCATGGAGATGAGAGCTGATTGCCTGGCTTAGACTCAAGATGCATGCAAACTTTCCACAAGCCCCTCCAGAGGAGGCTTCTCTCAGCAGTAGGTGTGAGGGAGGGACCCTGAGTTTGCTGCCTCAAGTAGAATATACACTGAGAAGTCCTAACTCAAAAGGAGGCCAGGATTCCTTGCAGTGGCTTGAATACAGGCTCCTCTTTCATCTCACAATGTGAATGGATGTCTGAATCCCCTGTGGAATCCCTAGAGAAAACCCTAGATCCCCTAATCTTTTTGATGAAAAGCCTCACAAGCCTTTGACACCTCGAGCGGAACGCAGAGTTCACTGCTTCAAAAGCTGACGATGCCTGACTCCTCTTGAACACTGACAGGAATCCCAATATCCCTGTGGCTACTGGAACGGGACCTTGGGTCTCCCGCCTCACTTCGAGAAGCGTACCTTTGTCCCTGCCAAGCCTCGAAGAGATTCCTGAGGTGTCCCTCGTAACGGGAAAGGAGTCCTGACGTCTCTGGAAAAACACAAGTGTTGAAGGGCCATCCCCGCTGTAACTCGAGAATACAACCCAGTTCCACGCCGCAACTGGAGAAAAACCATAAGACTTTCCCCTGAAAGCGAGATGAGGCACGATTCACCTGCATTGCATACAGAGCAATTCCGTGATCCCCATGAAACATGTAAGGAGCCTCGACTTTCTTAATCGATCTCGCGACAATCCTCAAGAACACTGTCACAAGTAGAGAGAGTCCTGAGGTCACACAAGCATCGCAAAGGAGCTCCATGTACCCCAAATCAACTCGAGATGAGGCCTGATTCCCCAGCCTTGACTCCAGAGCCATCCCCCGATCCCCAGCAAACAGGACCAGTGGCTTGACTTCCTTTAGGCAACTCCAGAGGTTCCCCGAGTACAACGTACCAAGTCTAGAGGAATAGCAAGTAGAGCAGAGCAACTCGAGGAATACTCCATGGACAGCAAATTGTCTGGAGATGAGAGCTGACTGCCTGGCTTAGACTCAGGACGTATGCCCACTTTCCACAAGCCCTTCAAGAGGAGGCTTCTCTCAGCAGTGGGTGTGAGGGAGGGACCCTGAGTTTGCTGCCTCAATTGGAATATACACCGAGAATCCCTGACTCGAAAGGAGGCCGTGATTCCTTGCAGTTGCTTGAATACAGGCTCCTCTTTCATTTCACAAGGTGAAGGGTTATCTGAATCCCCTGTGGAGTCCCTAAAGAAAGCCCTAAGGCCCCGACTCCTTTCGACGGAATGCCTTACATGCCTTTGACAACTCGAGCTGCAGGCAGATTTCACTGTTTCAAAAGGTGACGATGCCTGACTTCTCTTGAACATTGACAGGAATCCCAATATCCCTGTGGCTACTGGAAAGGGAGGTGGGACTCCCGCCTCACCTCGAGAAGCGTCCCTTTGGCCCTGCCAAGCCTCGAAGAGATTCCTGAGGTGTCCCTCGTAACTTGACAGGAATCCTGACATCGCTGGACAAGCATAAGCGTTGAAGGGCCATCCCCGCCGTAACTCGAGAATATACCACAGGTCCCCTCCAGAACTCGAGATAAACCATGAGACTTCCCCCTCAAAGCGAGATGAGGCCCGATTCCCCTGCACTGCATGCAGCGCAATCCCGTGATCCCCATGAAACCTGTAAGGAGCCTCAACTTGCTTGATGGATCTCGAGTCAATTCGCAAGAACACTGTCACAATTTTAGAGGGACCCTGAGGTCACACCAGCATCGCAAAGGAGCTTCATGTACACCAAATCCACTGGAGATGAGGACCAATTCCCCTGCCCTGACCCCAGAGCCATCCCACGTTACCGAGCTAACACGACCAGTGTCTTGACTTCCTTTAGGCAACTCCAGATATTCCCCGAGAACAACGTGCCAAGCCTAGAGGAATACCAAGTTCAGCAGAGCAACTAGAGGAATGCTCCGTGGACCGCAGATTGCCTGGCGATGAGAGCTGACTGCCTGTCTTAGACTCACGAAGTATGACAACTTTCCACAAGCCCCTCAAGAGGAGACTTCTCTCAGCGTTAGGTGTGAGGGCGGGACCCTGTGTTTGCTGCCTCAATTGGAATATACACCGAGAAGCCCTGAATCGAAAGGATGCCGGGTTTCATTGCAGTTGCTTAAATACAGGCTCCTCTTTCATCTCACAAGTTGAAGGCATGTCTGAATCCCCAGTGGAGTCCGTAGAGAAAGCCCTAGGTCCCCGACTCCTTTCGACGGAATGCGTCACATGCCTTTGAAACATCGAGCGGCACGCAGAGTTCACTACTTCAAAAGGTGACGATGCCTGACTACACTTGAAGATTTAGAGCAATCCCAATATCCCAGTGGCTACCAGAAAGGGACCCTAGGTCTCCCGCCTCACCTCGTGAAGTGTCCCTTTGGCCATGCCAAGCCTCGAAGAGATTCCTGAGGTGCTCCTCGTAACTCGAAAGGAGTCCTGACGTCGCTGGACAAACACAAGTATTGAAGGGCCATTCCCGCCTTAACTCGAGAATATACCCCAGGTCCCTGCCACAAAGCAAGAAAAACCATGAGACATCCCCCCAAAGCGAGATGAGGCCCGATTCCCCTGCACTGCAGGCAGAGTAGTCCCGTGATCCCCATGAAATTTGTAAGGAGCCTCGACGTGCTTGATGGACCTAGTGATAGTCCACAAGAAGACTGTCACAAGTACAGAGGGAACCTGAGGTCACACCAGCATCGCGAAGGAGCTCCATGCACCCCAAATAAACTCGAGATGAGGTCCGATTTCCCTGCCTTGACTCCAGAGTCATCCCCCATTCCCCATCAAACATGACCGGTGGCTTGACTTCCTTTAGGCAACTCCAGAGGTTCCCCGAGAAAAACGTGCAAGTCTAGAGGAATACCAAGTTCAGTAGAGCAAATCGAGGAACGTTCCGTGGACGCCAAATTGAGTGGAGATGAGAGCTGATTGCCTGGCTTAGACTCAAGACGTATGCCAACATTCCACAAGATCCGCATGAAGAAGCTTCTCTCAGCAGTATGTGTGAGGGATGGACCTGAGTTTGTTGCCTCAAGTGGATTATACACCGAGAAGCCCTGACTCGAAAGGAGGCCAGATTTCCTTGCAGAGGCTTCAATACAGGCTCATTTTTCATCTCACAAGACGAAGGGATGTCTGAATATCCTGTGGAGTCCTTAGAGAAAGCCCTAGGTCCCCTATTCCTTTCGATGGAATGCCTCACATGTCTTTTACACCTCGAGCGGCACGAAGAGTTCTCTGCTTCAAAAGGTGACGATGCCTGACTCTTCTTGAACATTGACAGGAATCCCAATATCCCTGTCGCTACTGGAAAGGGACCCTGGTTCTCCCACCTCACCTCGAGAAGCATCCCTCTGGCCCTGCAAGCCTCTAAGAGATTTCTGAGGTGTCCCTCGTAACTAAACAGGAGTCCAGATGTTGCTGGACAAACACGAGTGTTGAAGGGCCATCCCCACCGTAACTCGAGAATATACCACAGGTCCCCTCCGCAACTAGAGAAAAACCATGAGACTTCCCCCTCAAAGCGAGATGAGGCCCGATTCCCCTGCACTGCATGCAGAGCATTTCCGTGATCCCCATGAAACATGTAAGGAGCCTCGACTTGCTTGATGGATCTATTGACAATCGGCAAGAACACTGTCACAAGTACAGAGGGACCCTGAGGTCACACCTCCATGACCAAGGAGCTCCATGTACCCCAAATCAGCTCGACATGAGGCCCGATTCCCCTGCCTTGACTCCAGAGCCATCCCCAGTTCCCCAGCAAACACTACCAGTGGCTTGACTTCCTTTAAGCAACTCCAGAGGTTCCCCGAGTAAAACGTGCCAGCCTAGAGGAACACCAATTCAGCAGTGCAAATCGAGGAATGCTCCGTGGATCCCAAATTGCCTGGAGATTAGAGCTGATTGCCTGGCTTAGACTGAACACGTATGCCAACTTTCATAAGTCCCTCAAGAGGAGGCTTCTCTCAGCAATAGTTGTGAGGGAGGGACCCTGATTTTGCTGCCTCAAGTGGAATATACACCGAAAAGCCATGACTCGAAAGGAGGCCGGGTTTCTTGCGGTGGCTTGAATACAGGCTCCTCTTCAATCTCACACGGTGAAGGGATGTCTGAATCTCCTGTGGAGTTCCTAGAGAAAGGCCTAGTTCCCCGAATCCTCTTGACGGAATGCCTCACATGCCTTTGACACCTCGAGCCGCACGCAGAGTTCACTGCTTAAAAAAGGTGACGATGCATGACTCCTCTTGAACATTGACAGGAACCCCAATATCCCTGTGGCTATTACAAAGGGAACCTGGGTCTCCCACCTCACCTCGAGAAGCGTCCCTTTGGCCCTACCAAGCCTCGAAGAGATTCCTGAGGTTTCCCTCGTAACTCGACAGGGGTCCAGACGTCACTGGACAAACACGAGTGTTGAAGAGCCATCCCCGCCGAAACTGGAGAATATACCACAGGTCCCCGCCGCAACTCGAGAAAAACCATGAGACTTCCCCCCCAAAGCGAGATGAGGCCCGATTCCCCTGCACTGCATGCAGAGCTATCCCGTGATCCCCAAGAAACATGTAAGGAGCCTCGACTTGCTTGATGGATCTAGAGACAATCTGCAAGAACACTGTTACCAGTACAGAGGGACACTGAGGTCACACCAGTATCGCGAAGTAGCTCCATATACCCAAAATCAACACGAGATGAGGCCCGATTCCCCTGCGTTTACTCCAGAGCCGTCGCCAGTTCCCCATCAAACAGGACCAGTGGTTTGACTTCCTTTAGGCAACTCCAGAGGTTCCCTGAGAACAACGTGACAAGCATAGAGGAATACCAAGCTCAGCAGAGGAACTCGAGGAATGCTCCATGGACCCCAAATTGCCTGTAGATGAGAGCTGATTGCCTGGCTGAGACTCAAGACGTATGCCAACTTACCAAAAGCCCCTCAAGGGGAGGCTGCTCTCAGCAGTAGTTGAGAGGGAGGGACCCTGAGTTTGCTGCCTAAAGTGGAATATACACCGAGAAGCCCTGACGTAAAAGGAGAACGAGTTTCCTTGCAGTGGCTTGAATAGATGCCCTCTTTCATCTCATAACGTGATGGCATGTCTGAATCCCCTGTGGAGTCCCTAGAGAAAGGCTTTGGTCCGCGACACCTTTCGACGGAATGCCTCACTTGTCTTTGACAACTCGAGTGGCACGCAGAGTCCACTGCTTCTAAAGATGACGAAGCCTGACTCCTCTAGAACATTGACAGGAATCCCAATATCACTGTGGCTACTGGAATGGGTCCCTGGGTTTCTCGCCTCACTTCGAGAAGCGTCCCTTTGGCCCTGCCAAGCCTCGAAGAGATTCCTGAAGTGTCCGTCTTAACTCGACAGGAGTCCTGACGTTGTTGGACAAACACTAGTTTTGAAGGGCCATCCCCGATGTAACTCGAGAATATACCACAGGTCCCCACCGCAACTCGAGAAAAACCATGAGACTTCCCTCTCAAAGCAAGAAGAGGCCTGATTCACCTGCACTGCATGCAGAGCAATCCCGTGATACCCATGAAACTTGTAAGGGTCCTAGACTTGTTTGATGGATCTAGAGACAATCCGCAAGATCACTGTCACAAGTACAGAGGGAACCTGAGGTCACACCAGCATCGCGAAGGAGCTCCATGTACCGCAAATCAACTCGAGATGAGGCCCAATTCCCCTGCCTTGACTCCAGAGCCATCCCCAGTTCCCCAGTAAACACGACAAGTGGCTTCACTTCCTTTAGGCAACTCCAGAGTTTCCCCGAGAACAACGTACAAAGTCTAGAGAAATACCAAATTCAGCAGAGCAACTCGAGGAATGCTCCGTGGACCTCAAATTGCCTGGAGATGAGAGCTGATTGCCTGGCTTAGACTCAAGACGTATGCCAACTTTCCACAAGCCCCTTAAGAGGAGGCTTCTCTCAGAAGTAGCTGTGAGGTAGGGTCCCTGAATTTGCTGCCTCAAGTGGAATATACACCGAGAATCCCTGACATGAATGGATGCCGGGTTTCCTTGCAGTGGCTTGAATATAGGCTCCGCTTTTATCTCACAAGGTGAAGGGATGTCTGAATCCCCTGTGGAGTCTCTAGAGAAAGGCCTAGGTCCACGACTCCTTTCGACGGAATGGCTCACATGCCTTTGACACCTCGAGAGGCACGCAGAGTTCACTGCTTCAAAAGGTGAGGATGCCTGACTCCTCTTGAACATTGAAAGGAATAGCAATATTTCTGTGGCTACTGCAAAGGGAACCTGGGTCTCCCGTGTCACCTCAAGGAGCTTCCCTTTGGCCCTGCCAAGCCTCGAAGAGATTCCTGAGGTGTCCCTCGTAACTTGATATGAGTCCTGACATCCCTGGACAAACACGAGTGTTGAACGGACATCCCTGCCGTAACTCGAGAATATAGCCGAGATCCCCGCCTCTACTCGAGAAAAACCATGAGATTTCCCCCCAAAAGTGTGATGAGGCCCGATTCCCCTGCAATGCATGCAGAGCAATTCCGTGATTCCCATGAAATATGTAAGGAGCCTCGACTTGCTTGATGGATCTCGATACAGTCCGCAAGAACACTGTCACAAGTACAGAGGGAGCTGAGGTCACACCAGGATCGCGAAGGAGATCCATGCACCCCAAATCAACTCGAGATGAGACCCGATTCCCCTGCCTTGACTCCAGAGCCATCCCCCGGTCCACATCAAACACGACCAGTGGTGTGACTTCCTTTAGGCAACTCCAGAGTTTCCCAGAGAACAACGTGCCAAGCCTAGAGGAATACCAAGTTCAGCAGAGCAACTCGAGGAATGCTCCGTGGACACCAAATTGCCTGGAACTGAGGGATGATTGCCTGGCTTAAACTCAAGACTTATGCCAACATACCATAAGACCCTCAAGGGGAGGCTGCTCTCAGCAGTAGGTGTGAGGGAGGGACCCGGAGTTTACTGCCTCAAGTGGAATATACACCGAGAAGCCATGACTCGAAAGCAGGACGGGTGTCCTTGCAGAGGCTTGAATAAAGGCTCATCTTTCATCTCACAAGGTGAAGGGATATCTGAATCCACTGTGCAGTACATACAGAAAGCCCTAGTTCCCCGACTCCTTTCGACGGAATGACTCATATGCCTTTGACACCTCGAGCAGCACGCAGAGTTCTCTGCTTCAAAAGGTGACGATGCCTGACTCCTCTTGAACATTGACAGGAAACCTAATATTCCTGTCGCTAGTGTAAACGGACACTGCGTCTCCCACCTCACCTCGAGAAGCGACCCTTTGGCCCTGCCAACACTTGAAGAGATTCCTGAGGTGTCCCTCGTAACTAAACAGGTGTCCAGCCTTCACTGGACAAACACGAGTGTTGAAGAACCTTTCCCGACGTAACTCGAGAAAAACTATGAGACTTCCCCCTCAAAGCGAGATGAGACCCGATTCCCCTGCACTGTATGCCGAGCAATCCCGTGATCACCATGAATCATGTAAGGAGCCTCGACTTGCTTGATGGATCTCGAGACAGTACGCAAGAGCACTGTCACAAGTACAGAGGGACTCTGAGGTCACACCAGAATCGTGAAGGAGACCCATGTACCGCAAATCAAATCGAGGTGAGGCCCGATTCCCCTGACTTGATTCCAGAGCCATCCCCCGTTCCCCATCAAACATGACCAGTGGTTTGACTTCCTTTAGGCAACTCCAGAGTTTCCGAGAGAACAACATGCCAATCCTAGAGGAATATCAAGTTCAGCAGAGCAACACGAGGAATGCTCCGTGGACCCCAAATTGCCTGGCGATGAGAGCTGATTGCCTGGCTTAGACTCACAATGTAGGTCAAATTACCATAAGACCCTCAAGGGGAGGCTGCTCTCAGCAGAAGCTGTGAGGGAGGGATCCTGAGTTTGCTGCTTCTAGTAGAATATACATCGAGAAGCCCTGACTCGAAAGGAGGCCGGGTTTCCTTGCAGAGGCTTGAATACAGGCTCATCTTTCATCTCACAAGGTGAAGGGATGTCCGAATCCCCTGTGCAGTCCCTAGAGAAAGGCGTAGATCCCCGACTCCATTCAACGGAATGCCTCACATGCCTTTGCCACCTCGAGCGGCATGCAGAGTTCACTGCTTCAAAAGGTAACGATGCCTGACTCCTCTTGAACATTGACAGGAATCCCCATATACTGTGGCTACTGGAAAGGGACCCTGGGTCTCCTGATTCACCTCGAGAAGCATCGCTTTGGCCCTGCAAGCCTCGAAGTCATTCCTGAGGTATCCCTCGTAACTAAACAGGAGTCCAGACGTCGCTGTACAAACACGAGTGTCGAATACCCATTACCGCCATATCTCGAGAATATACCAAGGTCCCCGCCTCAACTCGAGAAAAACCATGAGACTTCCTCCCCAAAGCGAGGTGAGGCCCGTTTCCCCTGCAATGCATGCAGAGCAATCCCGTGATCCCCATGAAACATGTAAGGAGCCTCGACTTGCTTGATGGATCTCAATACAGTCCGCAAGAATACAGTCACAAGTACAGAGGGACCCTGAGGTCACACCAGCATCGGGAAGCAGCTCCATGTACCCCAAATCAACTCGAGATGAGGCCCGATTCCCCTGCCTTGACTCCAGAGCCATTCCCCGTTTTCCATCAAACACGACCAGTGGTTTGACTTCCTTAAGGCAACTCCAGAGTTTCCCAGAGAACAACGTGCCAAGCCTAGAGGAATACCAAGTTCAGCAGAGCAACTCGAGGTATGCTCCGTGGACACCAAATTGACTGGAGATGAGAGCCGATTGCCTTGCTTAGACTCAAGATGGATGCCAACTATCCACAAGCCCCTCAAAAGGAGGTTTCTCTCAGCAGTAGGTGTGAGGGAGGGACCCTGAGTTTGCTGCCTCAAATGGAGTATACACCGAGAAGCCCTGACTCGAAAAGAGGCCGGGTTTCCTTTCAGTGGCTTGAATACAGTCGCCTCTTTCATCTCTCAAGGTGAAGGGATGTCTGCATTCCCTTTGGAGTCCCTAAAGAAAGGCCTCGTTCCCCGATTCCTTTCGACGGAATGCCTCACATGCATTTGACACCTCGAGCGTCATGCAGAGTTCACTGCTTCAAAAGGTGACGATGCCTGACACCTCATGAACATTGACAGGAATCCCCATATACTGTGGTTACTGGAAAGGCAACCTGGGTCTCCTGATTCACCTCGAGATGCGTCCCTATGGCCCTGCCAAGCCTCCAAGACATTCCTGAGGTGTCCCTCGTAACTCGACAGGAGTCCTGACGTCGCTTTAATAACAAGAGTGTTGAAGGGCCATCCCAGCCATATCTCGAGAATATACCCCAGTTCCCCTCGTCAACTTGAGAAAAAGCATGAGATTTCCCCCCCAAAGTGAGATGAGCACCTATTCCCCTGTACTTCATGCAGAGCAATCCCGTGATTCCCATGAAACCTGTAAGGAGCCTCGACTTGCTTGATGTATCTCGAGACAGTGCGCAAGAACACTGTCACAAGTACAGAGGGACCATGAGGTCACACCAGCATCGGGAAGGAGCTCCATGTACCCCGAATCAACTTGAGGTGAGGCCCGATTCCCCTGCCTTGACCCCAGAGCCATCTTCCGTTCCCCATCAAACACGACCAGTGGTTTGACTTCCTTTAGGCAACTCCAGAGTTTCCCAGAGAACAACATGTCAAGCCTAGAGGAATACAAGTTCAACAGAGCAACACGAGGAATGCTCCGTGGACCCCAAATTGCCTGGAGATAAGAGCTGATTGCCTGTCTTAGACTCACGACGTAGGCCAAATTACCATAAGACCCTCAAGGGGAGGCTGCTCTCAGCAGTAGGTGTGAGGGAGGGACCCTGGGTTTGCTGCCTCTAGTGGAATATACATCGAGAAGCCCTGACTCGAAATGAGGCCGAGTTTCCTTGCAGTGGCTTGAATACAGTCTTCTCTTTCATCTCTCAAGGCGAAGGGATGTCTGCATCACCTGTGGAGTCCCTAGAGAAAGGCCGCGTTCCCCGATTCCTTTCGACGGAATGCCTCACATGCATTTGACACCTCAAGCGTAATGCAGAGTTCACTGCTTCAAAAGATGACGATGCCTGACTCCTCTTTAACATTGACAGGAATCCCCATATACTGTTGTTACTGGAAAGGCAACCTGGGTCTCCTGATTCACCTCGAGAAGCATCCCTATGGCCCTGCCAAGCCTTGAAGATATTCCTGAGGTGTCCCTCGTAACTCGACAGGAGTCCTGACATCGCTTTAATAACAAGAGTGTTGAAGGGCCATCCCCGCCATATCTTGAGAATATACGCCAGTTCCCCGCATCAACTTGAGAAAAACCAGGAGATTCCCCCCCCCAAAGTGAGATGAGGCCGATTCTCCTGCACTGCATGCAGAGCAATCCCATGATCCCCATGAAACCTGTAAGGAGCTGCGACTTGCTTGATGTATCTCGAGACAGTGCGCAAGAACACTGTCACAAGTACAGAGGGACAATGAGGTCACACCAGCATCGGGAAGGAGCTCCGTGTACCCCAAATCAACTCGAGGTGAGGCCCGATTCCCCTGACTTGACTCCTGAGCCATCCCCCATTTCCCATCAAACACGACCAGTGGTTTGACTTCCTTAAGGCAACTCCAGAGTTTCCCAGAGAACAACGTGCCAAGCCTAGAGGAATACCAGGTTCAGCAGAGCAACTCGAGGAATGCTCCGTGGACACCAAATTGCCTGGTGATGAGAGCTGATTGCCTGGCTTAGAATCAAGACGTATGCCCACTTTCCATAAGACCCTCAAGGGGAGGCTGCTCTTAGCAGTAGGTGTGAGGGAGGGACCCTGAGTTTGCTGCCTCAAGTGGAATATACACCGAGAAGCCCTGACTCGAAAGCAGGCCGGGAGTCCTTTCTGAGGCTTGAATACAGTTTCATCTTTCATCTCACAAGGTGAAGGGATGTCTGAATCCCCTGTGCAGTCCGTAGAGAAAGCCCTAGTTCCCCGACTCCTTTCGACGGAATGCGTCACATACCTTTGACAGCTAAAACGGCACACAGAGTTCTCTGCTTCAAAATGAGACGATGCCTGACTCGTCTTGAACATTGACATGAATCCCAATATCCCTGTGGCTACTGCAAAGGGACCCTGGGTCTCTCTCCTCACCTCGAGAGGCGTCCCTTTGGCCCTGCCAAGCCTCGAAGAGATTCCTGAGGTGTCCCTCGTAACTCGACAGGAGTCCTGACATCGCTGGACAAACATGAGTGTTGAAGGGCCATCCCCGCAGTAACTCGAGAATATACTCCAGGTCCCCGCCGCAACTCGAGAAAAAACATGAGACTTCTCCCCAAAAGTGAGATGAGGCCCGTTTCCCCTGCGCTGCATGCAGAGCAATCCCGTGATCACCATGAAACTTGTAAGGAGCCTTGACTTGCTTGATGGATCTCGAGAGAGTCCGAAAGAACACTGTCACAGGTGCAGAGGGATCCTGAGGTCACACCAGCAACCGAAGGAGCTCCAAGTACCCCAAATCAACTCGAGGTGAAGCCCGATTCCACTGCCTTGACTCCAGAGCCATCCCCCGTTCCCCATCAAACACGACCAGTGGTTTGACTTCCTTTAGGCAACTCCAGATTTTCCCAGAAAACAACGTGCCAAGCCTAGAGGAATACCAAGTTCAGCAGAGCAACTCGAAGAATGTTCCGTGTACACCATATTGCCTGAGGATGAGAGCTGATTGCCTGGCTTAGATACAAGGCGTATGCCAACTTACTATAAGCCCGTCAAGGGGATGCTGCTCTCAGCAGTAGGTGTGAGGGAGGGACACTGAATTTGCTGCCTCAAGTGGAATATACACCGAGAATCCATGACGTGAAAGGAGCCGGATTTCCTTGCAGAGGCTTGAATAAAGGCTCATCTTTCATCTCACAAGGTGAAGGGATGTCTGCATACCCTATGAAGTCCGTAGAGAAAGACCTAGTTCCCCGAATCCTTTCAATGGAATGCCTCACATGCCTTTGACACCTCGAGCGGAACACAGAGTTCTCTGCTTCAAAAGGTGACGATGCCTGACTCCTCTTGAACATTGACAGGTATACCAATATCCTTGTCGCTACTGGAAAGGGACACTGGGTCTCCCACTGCACCTCGAGAAGCGTTCCTTTGGCCCTGCCTAGCCTTGAAGAGATTCCTGAGGTGTCCCTCGTAACTAAACTGGAGTCCAGACGTAGCTGGACAAACATGAGTGTTGAAGACCCATTACAGCCGTAACTCGAGAATATACCACAGGTCCCTGCTGCAACTCGAGAAAAACCATGAGACTTCCCCCTCAAAGCAAGCTGAGGCCCGATTCCCCTTCACTGCATGCCGAGCAATCCCGTGATCCCCATGAAACATGTAAGGAGCCTCGACTTCCTTCATGGATCTCGAGACAATCCGCAAGAACACTGTCACAAATATAGAGGGAACCTGAGGTCACACCAGCATCGCGAAGGAGCTCCATGTACACCAAATCAAATCGAGATGAGGCCCGATTCCCTTGCCTTGACTCCAGAGACATCACCAGTTCCCCAGCAAACACGACAAGTGGCTTGACTTCCTTTAAGCAACTCCAGAAGTTCCCCGAGAACAACGTGACAAGCCTAGAGGAACACCAAGTTCAGCAGAGCAACTCGAGAAATGACCCGTGGACACCAAACTGACTGGAAATGAGAGCTGATTGCCTTGCATAGACTCAAGACGGATGCCAACTATCCACAGCCCCTCAAGAGGAGGTTTCTCTCAGCAGTAGGTGTGAGGGAGGGACCCTGTGTTTGCTGCTTCAAGTGGAGTATACACCGAGAAGCCCTGACTCGAAAAGAGGGCGGGTTTCCTTGCAGTGGCTTTAATACAGGCTCCTCTTTCACTTCACAAGGTGAAGGGATGTGTGAGTTCCCTGTGGAGTCCCTAGAGAAAGGCCTAGTTCCCCGATTCCTTTCGACGGAATGCCTCACATGCTTTTGACATCTCGAGCGGCATGCAGAGTTCACTGTTTCAAAAGGTGACGATGCCTGGCTCCTCTTGAACATTGACAGGAATCCCCATATACTGTGGTTACTGGAAAGGCAACCTGGGTCTCCTGATTCACCTCGAGAAGCGTCCCTTTGGCCCTGCCAAGCCTCGAAGACATTCCTGATGTGTCCCTCGTAACTCGACAGGTGTCCTGACGTCGCTTTAATAACAAGAGTTTTGAAGGGCCATCCCCCCATATCTCGAGAATATACCCCAGTTCCCCGCCTCAACTCGAGAAAAACCATGAGATTTCCATCACAAAGTGAGATGAGGCCCGATTTCCCTGCACTGCATGCAGAGCAATCCCGTGATCCCCATGAAACATGTAAGGATCCTCAACTTGCTTTATGGATCTCGAGACAGTCCGCAAGAACACTGTCACAAGTACAGAGGGACCCTGCGGTCACACCAGCATCGCGAAGGAGCTCCATGTACCCCAAATCAACTCAAGATGAGGCCCGATTCCCCTGCCTTGATTCCAGAGCCATCCCGCGTACCCCATCAAACACGACCAGTGGTTTGACTTCTTTAAGCAACTCCAGCGGTTCCCCAAGAACAACGTGCCAAGACTAGAGGAACACCAAGTTCAGCAGAGCAACTCGAGGAATGCTCCGTGGACACCAAATTGACTGGAGATGAGAGCTGATTGCCTTACTTAGACTCAAGACGGATGCCAACTATCCCCAAGCCCCTCAAGAGGAGGTTTCCCTCAGCAGTAGTTGTGAGGGAGGGACCCTAAGTTTGCTGCCTCAAGTGGAGTATACACCGAGAAGCCCTGACTCGAAAAGAGGCCGGGTTTCCTTGCAGTGGCTTGAATAAAGGCTGCTCTTTCATCTCACAAGGTGAAGGGTTTTCTGAGTTCACTGAGCAGTCCATAGATAAAGCCCTAGTTCCCCGACTCCTTTCGACGGAATGCCTCACATGCCTTTGACACCTCGAGCGGCACGCAGAGTTCTCTGCTTCAAAAGGTGACGATGCCTGACTCCTCATGAACACTGACAGGAATCCCAATATCCCTGTCGCTACTGGAAAGGGACCCTGCGTCTCCCCCCTCACCTCGAGAAGCGTCCCTTTGGCCCTGCCAAGCCTTGAAGAGATTCCTGATGTGTCCCTCGTAACTAAACAGGAGTCCAACCGTCGCTGGAGAAACACGAGTGTTGAAGACCCTTTCCCGCCGTAACTCGAGAATATACCACAGGTCCCTGCCGCTACTCGAGAAAAATCATGAGACTTCCCCCTCAAAACGAGATGAGGCTCGATTCCCCTGCACTGCATGCCCAGCAATCCCGTGGTCCCCATGAAACAAGTAAGGAGCTTCGACTTCCTTGATGAATCTCGAGACAGTCCGCAAGAACACTGTCACAAGTATAGAGGGACCCTGAGGTCACACCAGCATCGCGAAGGAGCTCCATGTACCCCAAATCAACTAGAGATGAGGCCCAATTCCCCTGCCTTGACACCAGAGCCATCCCCCGTTCCCCAGCAAACACGACCAGTGGCTTGACTTCCTTTAAGCAACTCCAGAGGTTCCCCGAGAACAACGTGCCAAGACTAGAGGAACACCAAGTTTAGCAGAGCAACTCGAGGAATGCTCCGTGGACACCAAATTGACTGGAGATGAGAGCTGATTGCCTTGCTTAGACTCAAGACGGATGCCATCTATCCACAAGCCCCTCAAGAGGAGGTTTCTCTCAGCAGTAGTTGTGAGGGAGGGACCCTGCGTTTGCTGCCTCAAGTGGAGTATACAGCGAGAAGCCCTGACTCGAAAAGAGGCCGGGTTTCCTTGCAGTGGCTTGAATAAATGCTCCTCTTTCATCTCACAATGTGAAAGGATGTCTGAATCCCCTGTGGAGTCCCTAGAGCAAGGCCTAGTTCCCCGATTCCTTTCGACGGAATGTCTCACATGCATTTGACACCTCCAGCGGCATGCAGAGTTCACTGCTTCAAATGGTGATGATGCCTGACTCCTCTTGAACATTGACAGGAATCCCCATATACCGTGGTTACTGGAAAGGCAACCTGGGTCTCCTGATTCACCTCGAGAAGTGTTCCTTTGGCCCTGCCAAGCCTCGAAGACATTCCTGGGGTGTCCCTCGTAACTCGAAAGGAGTCCTGACGTCACTTTAATAACAAAAGTTTTGAAGGGCCATCTCCGCCCTATCTCGAGAATATACCCCAGTTCCCCGCGTCAACTCGAGAAAAACCATGAGATTTCCCCCCAAAGTGAGATGAGGCTCGAATCCCCTGCACGGCATGCAGAGCAATCCCCTGATCCCCATGAAACATTTAAGGAGCCTCGACTTACTTGATGGATCTCGAGACAGTCCGCAAGAACACTGTCACAAGTACAGAGGGACCATGAGGTCACACCAGCATCGCGAAGGAGCTCCATGTACACCAAATCAACTCGAGGTGAGGCCCGATTCCCCTGCCTTGACTCCAGTGCCATCCCCCGTTCCCCCTCAAACACGACCAGTGGTTTGACTTCCTTTAGGCAACTCCAGATTTTCCCAAAGAACAACCTGCCAAGCCTAGAGGAATACCAAGTTCAGTAGAGCAACTCGAGGAATGCTCCGTGGACCCCAAATTGCCTGGATATGAGAGATGATTGCCTGGCTTAGACTAAAGACGTTGGCCAAATTATCGTAAGACCCTCAAGGGGAGGCTGTTCTCAGCAGTAGATGTAAGGGAGGGACCCTGAGTTTGCTGCCTCAAGTCGAATATACACCGAGAAGCCCTAACTTGAAAGGAGGCCGGGTTTCCTTGCAGAGGCTTGAATACAGGCTCATCTGTCATTTCACAAGTTGAAGGGATGTCTGAATCCCCTGTGGAGACCATAGAGTAAGGCCTAGTACCCCGACTCCTTTCGACGGAATGCCTCATATGCCTTTGACACCTCGAGCGGCATGCAGAGTTCACTGCTTCAAAAGGAGACGATGCCTGACTCCTCTTGAACATTGACAGGAAACCCCATATCCTGTGGCTATCGGAAAGGGACCCTGGGTCACCTGATCACCTAGAGAAGCATCCAATTGGCCCTGCCAAGCCACGAAGACATTGCTGAAGTGTCCATCGTAACTAAACAGGAGTCCAGACGTCACTGGACAAACTCGAGTGTTGAAGAGCCATCCCCGCCGTAACTCTAGAATATACCCCAGATCTGGCCTCAACTCGAGAAAAACCATGAGACTTCCCCCCAAAGCGTGATGAGGCCCAATTACCCTGCACTTCATGCAGAGCAATCCCGTGATCCCCATGAATCATGTAAGGAGCCTCAACTTGCTTGATGGATCGCGAGACAGTCCGCAAGAACACTGTCACAAGTACAGAGAGACCCTGAGGTCACACCAGCATCGCGAAGGAGCTCCATGTACCCCAAATTAACTCGAAATAAGGCCATCTTCCCCTGCCTTGACTCCAGAGCCATTCTCCGTTTCCCATCAAAGACGATCAGTGGTTTGACTTCCTTAAGGCATCTCCAGAGTTTCCCAGAGAACAACGTACCAAGCCTAGAGGAATACCAAGTTCAGCAGAGCAACTCGAGGAATGCTCCGTGGACACCAAATTGCCTGGATCTGAGAGCTGATTGCCTGGCTTACACTCAAGACTTATGCGAACATACCATAACACCCTCAAGGGTAGGCTGCTCTCAGCAGTAGGTGTGAGGGAGGGACCCTGAGTTTGCTGCCTCAAGTGGAATATACACCGAGAAGCCCTGACTCGAATGCAGGCCAGCTGTCCTTGCAGAGGCTTGAATACAGGCTCATCCTTCATCTCACAACGTGAAGGGATGTCTGATTCCACTGTGCAGTCCCTAGAGAAAGCCCTAGTTTCCCGACTCCTTTCGATGGAATGCCTCACATGCCTTTGACAACTCGAGCGGCACACAGGGTTCTCTGCTTCAAAAGGTGACGATGCCTGACTCCTCTTGAGCATTGACAGGAATCCCAATATCCATGTCGCTACTGGAAAGGGACCCTTTTTTCTCCCACCTCACCTCGAGAAACGTCCCTTTGGCCCTGCCAAGCCTTGAAGAGATTCCTGAGGTGTCCCTCGTAACTAAACAGTAGTCCAGCCGTTGCTGGACAAACACGAGTGTTGAAGACCCATTACAGCCGTAACTCGAGAATATAACACAGGTCCCTGCCGCAACTCGAGAAAAACCATGAGACTTCCCCCTCAAAGCGAGATGAGGCCCGAGTCCCCTGCACTGCATGCCGAGCAATCCCGTGATCCCCATGAAACATGTAAGGAGCCTCGACTTCCTTGATGGATCTCGAGACAATCCGCAAGAACTCTGTCACAAGTATAGAGGGACCCTGAGGTCACCCCAGCATCGCTAAGGAACTCCATGTACACCAAATCAACTCGAGATGAAGCCCGATTACCCTGCCTTTACTCCAGAGACATCACCAGTTCCCCAGCAAACATGACAAGTGGCTTGATTGCCTTTAAGCACCTCCAGAATTTCCACGAGAACAACGTGCCAAACTTAGAGGAACACCAAGTTCAGCAGAGCAAGTCGAGGAATGTTCTTTGGACCCCAGGTTGCCTGGAGATGAGAGCTGATTGCCTGGCTTAGACTCAAGACATATGCCAACTTTCCACAAGCCCCTCAAGAGGAGGCTTCTCTCACCAGTAGGTGTGAGGGAGGAACCCTGAGTTTGCTGCCTCAAGTGGAATATACACTGAAAAGCCCTGACTCGAAAGTAGGCCGGGATTCCTTGCAGTGTCATGAATACAGGCTCCTCTTTCATCTCAGAAGGTGAAGGGATGTCTGAATCCCCTTTGGAGTCACTAGAGAAAGGCCTACTTCCCCGACTCCTTTCCACGGAATGCCTCACATGCCTTTGACACCTCGAGCGGCATACAGAGTTCACTTCTAAAAAAGGTGACGATGCCTGACGCCTCTTGAACATTGACAGGAATCCCCATATACTGTGGCTACTGGTAAGGGACCGTGTGTCTCCTGATTCACCTCGAAAAGGGTAATTTTGGCCCTACCAAGCCGCGAAAACATTCCTGAGTTGTCACTCGTAACTCGACAGGAGTTCTGACGTCGCTAGAATAACAAGAGTGTTGAAGGGCCATCCCTGCCGTTACTCGAGAATATACCCCAGTTCCCCGCCTCAACTCGAGAAAATCCATAAGATTTCCCCCTCAAAGTGAGATGAGGCCAGATTCCCCTGCACTGCATGCAGAGCAATCCCGTGATCCCCATGAAACATGTAAGGAGCCTCGACTTGCTTGATGGATCTCGAGACACTCCGAAAGAACACTGTCACAAGTACAGAGGGACCCTGAGGTCACACCAGCATCGCGAAGGAGCTCCATGTATCCCAAATCAACTCGAGATGAGGCCAACTTCCCCTGCTTTGACTCCAGAGCCATCCCCCGTTTCCCATCAAAGAAGCCCAGTGGTTTGACTTCCTTAAGGCATCTCCAGAGTTTCCCAGAGAACAACGTGCCAAGCCTAGAGGAATACCAAGTTCAGCAGAGCAACTCGAGGAATGCTCCGTGGACACCAAATTGCCTGGAACTGAGAGCTGATTGCCTGGCTTACACTCAAGACTTATGTGAACATACAATAACACCCTCAAGGTAGGCTGCTCTCAGCAGTAGGTGTGAGGGAGGGACCCTGAGTTTGCTGCCTCAAATGGAATATACACCGAGAAACCATGACTTGAAAGCAGGCCGGGTGTCCTGGCAGAGGCTTGAATACAGGCTCATCTTTCATCTCACAAGGTGAAGGGATTTCTGAGTCCAATGTGTAGTCCCTAGATAAAGCCCTAGTTCCCCGACTCCTTTCGACGGAATGCCTCACATGCCTTTGACACCTCGAGCGGCACGCAGAGTTCTCTGCTTCAAAAGGTAACGATGCCTGACTCCTCTTGAACACTGACAGGAATCCTAATATCCCTGTCGCTACTGGAAAGGGACCCTTTTGTCTTCCCCCTCACCTCGAGAAGCGTCCCTTTGGCCCTGCCAAGCCTTGAAGAGATTCCTGACGTGTCCCTCATAACTACACAGGAGTCCAACCGTCGCTGGAGAAACACGAGTGATGAAGACCCTTTCCCGCCGTAACTCAAGAATATACCACAGGTCCCTGCCGCTACTCGAGAAAAATCATGAGACTTCCCCCTCAAAGCGTGATGAGGCACGATTCCCCTGCACTGCATGCCGAGCAATCCCGTGGTCCCCATGAAACAAGTAAGGAGCTTCGACTTCCTTGATAAATCTCGAGACAGTGCGCAAGAACACTGTCACAAGTATAGAGGGACCCTGAGGTCACCCCAGCATCGTGAAGAAGCTCCACGTACCCCAAATCAACTCGAGGTGAGGCCCGATTCCCCTGCCTTGACACCAGAGTCATCCCCCGTTCCCCAGCAAACACGACCAGTGGCTTGACTTCCTTTAAGCAACTCCAGCGGTTCCCCGAGAACAACGTGCCAAGACTAGAGGAACACCATGTTCAGCAGAGCAACTCGAGGAATGCTCCGTGGACACCAAATTGACTGGAGATGAGAGCTGATTGCCTTGCTTAGACTCCAGACGGATGCCAACTATCCACAAGCCCCTCAAGAGGAGATTTCTCTCAGCAGTAGTTGTGATGGAGGGACCCTGAGTTTGCTACGTCAAGTGGAATATACACCGAGAAGCCCTGACTCGAATGCAGGCCAGCTGTCCTTACAGAGACTTGAATACAGGCTCATCTTTCATTTCACCACGTGAAGGGATGTTTGATTCCACTGTGCAGTCCCTAGAGAAAGCCCTAGTTTCCCGACTCCTTTCGAGGGAATGCCTCACATGCCTTTGACAACTCGAGCGGCATGCAGAGTTCTCTGCTACAAAAGGTGACGATGCCTGACTCCTCTTGAGCATTGACAGGAATCCCAATATCCATGTCGCTACTGGAAAGGGACCCTTTTGTCTCCCACCTCACCTCGAGAAACGTCCCTTTGGCCCTGCCAAGCCTTGAAGAGATTCCTGAGGTGTCCCTCGTAACTAAACAGTAGTCCAGCCGTCGCTGGACAAACACGAGTGTTGAAGACCCATTATAGCCGTAACTCGAGAATATACCACAGGTCCCTGCCGCAACTCGAGAAAAACCATGAGACTTCCCCCTCAAAGCGAGATGAGGCCCGAGTCCCCTGCACTGCATTCCAAGCAATCCCGTGATCCCCATGAAACATGTAAGGAGCCTCGACTTCCTTGATGGATCTCGAGACAATCCGCAAGAACACTGTCACAAGTATAGAGGGACCCTGAGGTCACCCCAGCATCGCTAAGGAGCTCCATGTACACCAAATCAACTCGAGATGAAGCCCGATTCCACTGCCTTGACTCCAGAAACATCACCAGTTCCCCAGCAAACACGACAAGTGGCTTGACTTCCTTTAAGCACCTCCAGAATTTCCAAGAGAACAACGTGCCAAACTTAGAGGAACACCAAGTTCAGCAGAGCAACTCGAGGAATGTTCTTTGTGACCCCAAATTGCCTGGAGATGAGAGCTGATTGCCTGGCTTAGACTCAAGACATATGCCAACTTTCCACAAGCCCCTCAAGAGGAGGCTTCTCTCACCAGTAGGTGTGAGGGAGGGACCCTGAGTTTGCTGCCTCAAGTGGAATATACACTGAAAAGCCCTGACTCGAAAGGAGGCCGGATTTCCTTGCAGTGGCTGAATACAGGCTACTTTTTCATCTCACAAGGTGAAGGGATGTCTGAATCCCCTGTGGAGTCCCTAGAGAAAGACCTAGATCCCTGACTTCTTTCGATGGAATGCCTCACATGCTTTGACACCTCGAGAGGCACGCAGAGTTCACTTCTTCAAAAGGTGACGATGCCTGACTCCTCTTGAACCTTGACAGGAATCCCATATCGCTGTGGCTACTGGAAAGGGATCCTGGGTCTCCCACCTCACCTCGAGAAGCGTCCCTTTGGCCCTGCCAAGCCTCGAAGAGATTCCTGAGGTGTCCCTCGTAACTCAACATTAGTCCTGACGTTGCTGGAGAAACACGAGTGTTGAAGGGCCATCCCCGCCGTAACTCGAGAATATACCCCAGGTCCCCACCGCAACTCGAGAAAAAACATGAGAATTCCCCCAAAACGAGATGAGGCCCGATTCCCCTGCACTGCATTCAGAGCAATCCCGTGATCCCATGAAACATGTAAGGAGCCTCGACTTGCTTGATGGATCTCGAGACAGTCCGGAAGATCACTGTCACAAGTACAGAGGGACCCTGAGGTCACACCAGCATCGCGAAGCAGCTCCATGTACCACAATCAACTCGAGATGAGGCCCAGATTACCCTGCCTTGACTCCAATTGCCATCCCCCGTTCCCCGTCAAACACGACCAGTGGTTTGACTTCCTTTAGGCAACTCCAGAGTTTCCCAGAGAACAACGTGCCAAGCCTAGAGGAATACCAAGTTCAGCAGAGCAACTCGAGGAATGTTTCGTGGACACCAAATTGCCTGGAGATGAGAGCTGATTGCCTGGCTTAGACTCAAGACATATGCCAACTTTCCATAAGACCCTCAAGGGGAGGCTCTCTCAGCAGTAGGTGTGAGGGAGGGACCCTGAGTTTGCTGCCTCAAGTGGAATATACACCGAGAAGCCCTGACTCGAAAGGAGGCCGGGTTTCCTTGCAGTGGCTTGAATACAGCTCTTCTTTCATCTCACAAGGTGAAGGGATTTCTGAATCCCCTGTGAGTCCCTAGAGAAAGCCCTAGTCCCCGACTCCTTTCGACGGAATGCCTCACATGCCTTTGACACACCGAGAGGCATGCAGAGTTCATTGCTTCAAAAGGTGACGATGCCTGACTCCTCTTGAACATTGACAGGAATCCCCATATACTGTGGCTACTGGAAAGGGACCCTGGGTCTCCTGATTCACCTCGAGAAGCGTCCCTTTGCCCTGCCAAGCCTCGAAGAGATTCCTGAGGTGTCCTCGTAACTCGACAGGAGTCCTGACATCGCTGAACAAACACGAGTTTTGAAGGCCATCCCGCCGTAACTCGAGAATATACCCCAGGTCCCCGCGCAACTCGAGAAAAACCATGAGACTTCCCCCCCAAAGCAAAATGAGGCCCGATTCCCCTGCACTGCATCAGAGCAATCCCGTGATCCCATGAAACATGTAAGGAGCCTCGACTTGCTTGATGGATCTCGAGACAGTCCGCAAGAACACTGTCACAAGTACAGAGGGACCCTGAGGTCACACCAGCATCGCGAAGGAGCTCCATGTACCCAAATCAACTCGAGATGACGCCCGATTCCCCTGCCTTGATTCCAGAGCCATCCCCCGTTCCCATCAAACACAACCAGTGGCTTGACTTCCTTTAAGCAACTCCAGAGGTTCCGCGAGAACAACTTTCCAAGCTAGAGGAATACCAAGTTCAGCAGAGCAACACGAGGAATGCTCCGTGGACCCAAATTGCCTGGAGATGAGAGCTGATTGCTGGCTTAGACTCAAGACGTAGGCCACCTTTACCATAAGCCCCTCAAGGGAGGCTTCTCTCAGCAGTAGGTGTGAGGGAGGGACCCTGAGTTTGCTGCCTCTAGTGGAATATACATCGAGAAGCCCTGACTCGAAAGGAGGCCGGTTTCCTTGCAGTGGCTTGAATACAGGCTCATCTTTCATCTCACAAGGTGAAGGGATGTCTGAATCCCCTGTGGAGTCCCTAGAGAAAGCCCTAGGTCCCCGACTCCTTTCGACGGAATGCCTCACATGCCTTTGACAACTCGAGCGGCATGCAGAGTTCACTGCTTCAAAAGGTGACGATGCCTGACTCCTCTTGAACATTGACAGGAATCCCCATATACTGTGGCTACTGGAAAGGGACCCTGGGTCTCCTGATTCACCTCGAGAAGCGTCCCTTTGGCCCTGCCAAGCCTCAAAGAGATTCCTGAGGTGTCCCTCGTAAACTGACAGGAGTCCTGACTTCGCTGGACAAACACGAGTGTTGAAGGTCCATCCCGCCGTAACTCGAGAATATACCCCAGGTCCCCCGCCGCAACTCGAGAAAAACCATGAGACTTTCCCCCCAAAGCGAAATGAGCCGTTTCCCCTGCACTGCATGCAGAGCAATCCCGTGATCTCCATGAAACATGTAAGGAGCCTCGACTTGCTTGATGGATCTCGAGACAGTCCGCAAGAACACTGTCACAAGTACAGAGGGACCCTGAGGTCACACCAGCATCGCGAAGGAGCTCCATGCCCCACAAATCAACTCGAGATGAGGCCCGATTCCCCTGCCTTGACTCCAGAGCCATCCCCCGTTCCCCATCAAACACGACCAGTGGCTTGACTTCCTTTAAGCAACTCCAGAGGTTCCCCGAGAACAACAACGGGCCAAGCTAGAGGAATACCAAGTTCAGCAGAGCAACTCGAGGAATGCTCCGTGGACCCCAAATTACCTGGAGATGAGAGCTGATTGCTTGGCTTAGACTCAAGACGTAGGCCACCTTTCCACAAGCCCCTCAAGAGGAGGCTTCTCTCAGCAGTAGGTGTGAGGGAGGGACCCTGAGTTTGCTGCCTCAATGGAATATACACCGAGAATCCCTGACTCGAAAGGAGGCCGGGTTTCCTTGCAGTGGCTTGAATACAGTCTCCTCTTTCATCTCACAAGGTGAAGGGATGTCTGAATCCCCTGTGGAGTCCCTAGAGAAAGCCCTACTTCCCCGACTCCTTTCGACGGAATGCCTCACATGCCTTTGACACCTCGAGAGGCATGCAGAGTTCACTGCTTCAAAAGGTGACGATGCCTGACTCCTCTTGAACATTGACAGGAATCCCCATATACTGTGGCTACTGGAAAGGGACCCTGGGTCTCCTGATTCACCTCGAGAAGCGTCCCTTTGGCCCTGCCAAGCCTCAAAGAGATTCCTGAGGTGTCCCTCGTAACTCGACAGGAGTCCTGACATCGCTGGACAAACACGAGTGTTGAAGGGCCATCCCCGCCGTAACTCGAGAATATACCCCAGGTCCCCGCGGCAACTCGAGAAAAACCATGAGACTTTCCCCCCAAAGTGAGATGAGGCCCGATTCCCCTGCACTGCATGCAGAGCAATCCCGTGAGCCCCCATGAAACATGTAAGGAGCCTCGACTTGCTTGATGGATCTCGAGACAGTCCGCAAGAACACTGTCACAAGTACAGAGGGACCCTGAGGTCACACCAGCATCGCGAAGGAGCTCCATGTACCCCAAATCAACTCGAGATGAGGCCGATTCCCCTGCCTTGACTCCAGAGCCATCCCCCGTTCCCCATCAAACACGACCAGTGGCTTGACTTCCTTTAGGCAACTCCAGAGTTCCCCAGAGAACAACGTGCCAAGTCTAGAGGAATACCAAGTTCAGCAGAGCAACTCGAGGAATGCTCCGTGGACCCCAAATTGCCTGGAGATGAGAGCTGATTGCCTGGCTTAGACTCAAGACGTATGCCAACTTTCCATAAGCACCCTCAAGTGGAGGCTTCTCTCAGCAGTAGGTGAGGGAGGGACCCTGAGTTTGCTGCCTCAAGTGGAATATACACCGAGAAGCCCTGACTCGAAAGGAGGCCGGGTTTCTTGCAGTGGCTTGAATACAGGCTCCTCTTTCATCTCACAAGGTGAAGGGATGTCTGAATCCCCTGTGGAGTCCCTAGAGAAAGCCCTAGGTCCCCGACTCCTTTCGACGGAATGCCTCACATGCCTTGACACCTCGAGCGGCATGCAGAGTTCACTGCTTCAAAAGGTGACGATGCCTGATTCTCTTGAACATTGACAGGAATCCCATATCCCTGTGGCTACTGGAAAGGGACCCTGGGTCTCCCGCCTCACCTCGAGAAGCGTCCCTTTGGCCCTGCCAAGCCTCGAAGAGATTCCTGAGGTGTCCCTCGTAACTCTACAGGAGTCCTGACGTCACTGGACAAACACGAGTGTTGAAGGGCCATCCCCGCCATAACTCGAGAATATACCCCAGGTCCCCGCGCAACTCGAGAAAAACCATGAGACACTTCCCCCTCAAAGCGAGATGAGGCCCGATTCCCCTGCACTGCATGCAGAGCAATCCCGTGATCCCCATGAAACATGTAAGGAGCCTCGACTTGCTTGATGGATCTCGAGACAATCCGCAAAAACACTGTCACAAGTAGAGAGGGACCCAGGTCACACCAGCATCGCGAAGGAGCTCCATGTACCCCAAATCAACTCGAGATGAGGCCCGATCCCCTGCTTGACTCCAGAGCCATCCCCCGTTCCCCATCAAACACGACCAGTGGCTTGACTTCCATTTAGGCAACTCCAGAGGTTCCCTGAAACAACGTGCCAAGTCTAGAGGAATACCAAGTTCAGCAGAGCAACTCGAGGAATGCTCCGTGGACCCACAAATTGCCTGGAGATGAGAGCTGATTGCCTGGCTTAGACTCAAGACGTATGCCAACTTTCCACAAGCCCCTCAAGAGGAGGCTTCTCTCAGCATT
This sequence comes from Odocoileus hemionus, assembly GCA_020976825.1. NCBI lineage: Eukaryota > Metazoa > Chordata > Mammalia > Artiodactyla > Cervidae > Odocoileus > Odocoileus hemionus. The sequence goes on from JAJLRB010001102.1 coordinate 90,467, forward strand.
AGGTGTGAGGGAGGGACCCTGAGTTTGCTGCCTCAAGTGGAATATACACCGAGAAGCCCTGACTCGAAAGGAGGCCGGGTTTCCTTGCAGTGGCTTGAATACAGCTCATCTTTCATCTCACAAGGTGAAGGGATGTCTGAATCCCCTGTGGAGTCCCTAGAGAAAGCCCTAGGTCCCCGACTCCTTTCGACTGGAATGCCTCACATGCCTTTGACACCTCGAGCGGCACGCAGAGTTCACTGCTTCAAAAGGTGACGATGCCTGACTCATCTTGAACATTGACAGGAATCCCCATATCCCTGTGGCTACTGCAAAGGGACCCTGGGTCTCTCGCCTCACCTTGAGAAGCGTCCCTTTTGCCCTGCCAAGCCTCGAAGAGATTCCTGAGGTGTCCCTCGTAACTCGACAGGAGTCCTGACGTCGCTGGACAAACACGAGTGTTGAAGGGCCATCCCCACACGTAACTCGAGAATACACCCCAGGTCCCCGCCGCAACTCGAGAAAAACCATGAGACTTCCCCTCAAAGCGAGATGAGGCCCGATTCCCCTGCACTGCATGCAGAGCAATCCCGTGATCCCCATGAAACATGTAAGGAGCCTCGACTTGCTTGATGGATCTCGAGACAATCCGCAAAAACACTGTCACAAGTAGAGAGGGACCTGAGGTCACACCAGCATCGCGAAGGAGCTCCATTACCCCAAATCAACTCGAGATGAGGCCCGATTCCCCTGCCTTGACTCCAGAGCCATCCCCCGTTCCCCATCAAACACGACAGTGGCTTGACTTCCTTTAGGCAACTCCAGAGTTCCCCGAGAACAACGTGCCAAGCCTAGAGGAATACCAAGTTCAGCAGAGCAACTCGAGGAATGCTCCGTGGACCCCAAATTGCCTGGAGATGAGAGCTGATTGCCTGGCTTAGACTCAAGACGTATGCCAACTTTCCACAAGCCCCTCAAGAGAAGGCTTCTCTCAGCAGTAGGTGTGAGGGAGGGACCCTGAGTTTGCTGCCTCAATCGGGAATATACACCGAGAAAGCCCTGACTCGAAAGGAGGCCGGGTTTCCTTGCAGTGGCTTGAATACAGGCTCTCTTTCATCTCACAAGGTGAAGGGATGTCTGAATCCCCTGTGGAGTCCCTAGAGAAAGCCCTAGGTCCCCGACACCTTTCGATGGAATGCCTCACATGCCTTTGACACCTCGAGCGGCACACAGAGTTCACTGCTTCAAAAGGTGACGATGCCTGACTCCTCTTGAACATTAACAGGAATCCCAATATCCCTGTGGCTACTGGAAAGGGACCCTTGGGTCTCCCGCCTCACTCGAGAAGCGTCCCTTTGGCCCTGCCAAGCCTCGAAGAGATTCCTGAGGTGTCCCTCGTAACTCGACAGGAGTCCTGACGTCGCTGGACAAACACGAGTTTTGAAGGCCATCCCCACCGTAACTCGAGAATATACCCCAGGTCCCCGCCGCAACTCGAGAAAAACCATGAGACTTCCCCCTCAAAGCGAGATGAGGCCCGATTCCCCTGCACTGCATGCAGAGCAATCCCGTGATCCCCATGAAACATGTAAGGAGCCTCGACTTGCTTGATGGATCTCGAGACAATCCGCAAGAACACTGTCACAAGTAGAGAGGGACCCTGAGGTCACACCAGCATCGCGAAGGAGCTCCATGTACCCCAAATCAACTCGAGATGAGGCCTGATTCCCCTGCCTTGACTCCAGAGCCATCCCCCGTTCCCCATCAAACACGACCAGTGGCTTGACTTCCTTTAGGCAACTCCAGAGGTTCCCCGAGAACAACGTGCCAAGTCTAGAGGAATACCAAGTTCAGCAGAGCAACTCGAGGATTGCTCCGTGGACCCCAAATTGCCTGGAGATGAGAGCTGATTGCCTGGCTTAGACTCAAGACGTATGCCAACTTTCCACAAGCCCCTCAAGAGGAGGCTTCTCTCAGCAGTAGGGGAAAGGGAGGGACCCTGAGTTTGCTGCCTCAAGTGGAATATACACCGAGAAGCTCTGACTCGAAAGGAGGCCGGGTTTCCTTGCAGGGGCTTGAATACAGGCTCCTCTTCATCTCACAATGTGAAAGGATGTCTGAATCCCCTGTGTAGTCCCTAGAGAAAGCCCTAGGTCCCTGACTCCTTTCGACGGAATGCCTCAAATTCTTTTGACACCTCGATCGGCACGCCGAGTTCACTGCTTCAAAATATAACGATGCCTGATTACTCTTGAACATTGACAGGAATACCAATATCACTGTGGCTACTGGAAAGGGACCCTGGGTCTCCCGCCTCACCTCGAGAAGACTCCCTTTGGCCCTGCCAAGCCTCGAAGAGATTCCTGAGGTGTCCCTCTGTACTAGACAGGAGTCCTGAGGTTGCTGGACAAACACGATTGTTGAAGGGCCATCCCCGCCATAACTCCAGAATATACCCCAGGTCCCTGATGCAACTCGAGAAAAACCATGAAACTTCCCCCTCAAAGCGTGATGAGGCGCGATTCCCCTGCACTGCATGCAGAGCAATCCCGTGTTCCCCATGAAACATGTAAGGAAACTCGACTTGCTTGATGGATCTCGAGACAATCCGCAAGAACACTGTCACAAGTAGAGAGGGACCCTGAGGTCACACCAGCATCGCGAAGGAGCTCCATGTAGACCAAATCAACTCGAGATTAGGCCTGATTCCCCTGCCTTGACTCCAGAGCCATCCCACGTTCCCCATCAAACACGACCAGTGGCTTGACTTCCTTTAGGCAACTTCAGAGGTTCCCCGAGAACAACGGGCCAAGCCTAGAAGAATACCAAGTTCACCAGACCAAATCGAGGAAAGCTCCGTGGACCCCAAATTGCCTGGAGATGAGAGCGTATTGCCTGGCTCAGACTCAAGACGTATGCCAACTTTCCACAAGCCCCTCAAGTGGACGCTTCTCTCAGCAGCAGTTGTGAGGGAGGGACCCTGAGTTTGCTCCCTCAAGTGGAATATACACCGAGAAGCCCTGACTCGAGAGGAGGCCGGGTTTCCTTGCAGTGCCTTGAATACAGGCTCATCTTTCATCTCACAAGGTGAAGGAATGTCTGAATCCCCGGTGGAGTCCCTAGAGAAAGCCCTAGGTTCCCGCCTCCTTTCGACGGAATGCCTCACATGCCTCTGACACCTCGAGCGGCATGCAGAGTTCACTGCTTCAAAAGGTAACGATGCCTGACTCCTCTTGAAAATTGACAGGAATACCAATATTCCTGTAGCTAGTGGAAAGGGAACCTGGGTCTCCCGCCTCACCTCGAGAAGCCTCCCTTTGGCCCTTTCAAGCCTCTAAGAAATTCCTGAGGTGTCCCTCATAACTGGACAGGAGTCCTGACATCGCTGGACAAACACGAGTGTTGAAGGGCCATCCCCGCCATAACTCGAGAATATACCCCAGGTCCCCGCCGCAACACGAGAAAAACCATGAGACTTCCCCCTCAAAACGAGATGAGGCCCGATTCCCCTGCACTGCATGCAGAGCAATCCCGTAATGCCCATGAAACATGTAAGGAGCCTCGGCTTGCTTGATGGATCTCGAGACAATCCGCAAGAACACTGTCACCAGTAGAGAGGGACCCTGAGGTCACACCAGCATGGCGAAGAAACTCCATGTACCCCAAATCAACTCGAGATGAGGCCCGATTCCCCTGCGTTGACTCCAGAGCCATCCCCCGTTCCACATCTAACACGACCAGGGTCATGACTTTTTCACGCAACTCCAGAGGTTCCCCGAGAACAACGTGCCAAACGTAGAGTAATACCACGTTCAGCAGAGCAAATCGAGGATTGCTCCGTGCACCCCAAATTGCCTGGAGATGAGAGCTGATTGCCTGGCTTAAACTCAAGACGTATGCCAACTTTCCACAAGCCCCTCAAGAGGAGGCTTCTCTCAGCAGTAGGTGTGAGGGAGGGACCCTGAGTTTGCTGCCTCAAGTGGAATATACACCGAGAAGAACTGACTCGAAAGGAGGCCGGGTTTCCTTGCAGTGGCATGAATACAGGCGCATCTTTCATCTCAAAAGGTGAACGGATGTCTGAATCACCTGTGGAGTCCCTATAGAAAGCCCTAGGTCCCAGACTCCTTTCGATGGAATGCCTAACATGCCTTTGACACCTCGAGCGGCACGCAGAGTTCACTCCTTCAAAAGGTAACGATGCCTGATTACTCTTGAACATTGACTGGAATACCAATATCCCTGTGGCAACTGGAAAGGGACCCTGAGTCTCCCGTTTCACCTCGAGAAGCGTCCCTTTGGCCCTGCCAAGCCTCGAAGAGATTCCTGAGGTGTCCCTCGTAACTAAAGGGGAGTCCTTATGTCACTGGACAAACACGAGTGTTGAAGGGCCATCCCCGCCGTAACTCGAGAATACAACCCAGGTCCCCACCGCAATTCGAGAAAAACCATGAGACTTCCCCCTCAAAGCGAGATGAGGCCCGATTCCCCTGCACTGCATGCAGAGCAATCACGTGATCCCCATGAAACATGTAAGGAGCATCGACTTCCTTGACGGATCTCAAGAGAGTCCCCAAGAACACTGTCACAAGTCTTCAAGGAGCCTGAGGTCACCCCAGCAACGCGAAAGAGTTCCATGTACCCCAAATAAACTCGAGATGAGGTCCGATTCTGCTGCATTGACTCCAGAGCCATCCCCCGTTCCCCATCAAACACGACCAGTTGCCTGACTTCCTTTACGCAACTCCAGAGATTCCCCGAGAACACCGTCCCAAGTCTAGAGGAACAGCAAGTTCAGCACAGCAACTTGAGGAATGCTCCTTGTACCCCAAATCGTCTCGAGATGAGAGCTGATTTCCTGGCCTAGAAGCAAGACGTATGCCAACCTTCCACAAGCCCCTCAAGAGGAGGCTTCTCGCAGCAATAGGTTTGAGGGAGAGACCCTGAGTTTGCTGCCTCAAGTGGAATATACACCGAGAAGCCCTGACTCGAAAGGAGGCCGGATTTCCTTGCAGTGGCTTGAATACAGGCTCATCTTTCATCTCACAAGGTGAAGGGATGTCTGAGTCCCCTGTGGAGTCCCGAGAGAAAGCCCGAGGACCCAGCCTCATTTCGCCGGAATGCCTCACATGCCTTTGACACCTCGAGAGGCACGCAGAGTTCACTGCTTCCAAAAGTGACGATGCCTGACTTCTCTTGAACATTGAGAGGAATTCCAATATTTCTGTGGCTACTGGAAAGGAAACCCTGGGTCTCCCGCCTCACTTCGAGAAGCATCACTTTTGCCCTGCCAAGTCTCGCAAAGATTCCTGAGGTGTCCCTCATAACTAGACAGGAGTCCCGACGTCGCTGAGCAAACACGCGTTTTGAAGGGCCATCGCCGCCGTAACTCAAGAATATACCCCAGGGACCCGCCGCAACCGAGAAAAACCATGAGACTCTCCCCTCGAAGCGAGATGAGTCCCCATTCACCTGCATTGCATGCAGAGCAATTCCGTGATCCTAATAAAGCATGTAAGGAGCCTCGACTTGCTTGGCAGATCTCGAGAGAGAGCCCAAGAACACTGTCACACGTCTAGAGGGACACTGAGGAAACCCCAGCAACGCGAAGGAGCTTCATGTACCCCAAATCAACTCGAGATGAGGCCCGATTCCCCTGTATTGACTCCAGAGCCATCCCACGTTCCCCATAAAACAGGACCTGTGGCTAGACTTCCTTTAGGCAACTCCAGAAGTTCCCCGAGAAAAATGTGCCAAGCCTAGATGAACACAAACTTCAGCAGAACAACTCGAGGAATGCTCCGTGGACCCAAATTGCCTGGAGATGAGAACTGATTCCCTGGCCTAGACGCAAGACGTATGCCAACCATCCACAAGCCTCTCAAAAGGAGGCTTCTCTCAGCAATAGGTGTGAGGGAGGGACCCTGAGTTTGCTGCCTCAAGTGGAATATACACTGAGAAGCCCTGACTCGAAAGGACGCCGTAGTTCCTTGCAGTGGCTTGAATACATGCTCGTGTTTCATCTCACAAGGAGAAGGGATGTCTGAATAACCTGTGGAGTCCCTAGAGAAAGCCCGAGGTCCCCGCCTCATTTCGACGTAATGACTCACATGCTTTTGACACCTCGAGAGGCACGCGGAGTTCACTGCTTCCAAAAGTGACGATGCCTGACTCTTCTTGAACATTGAGAGGAATCGCAATATTACTGTGGTTACTGGAAAGGGACCCTGGGTCTCCCGCCTCACCTCGAGAAGCGTCCCTTTTGCCCTGCCAAGCCTCGCAGAGATTCCTGAGGTGTCCCTCGTAACTAGACTGGAGTCCCGACGTCGCTGAACAAAAACACGTTTTGAAGGGCCATCCCCGCCGTAACTCGAGAATATACCCCAGGTCCCCGACTCAATTCGAGAAAAACCATCAGACTTCCCCCTCGAAGCGAGATGAGGCCAGATTCTCCTGCATTGCATGCAGAACAATTCTGTGATACCCATCAAGCAGGAAAGGAGCATCGACTTGCTTGACGGATCTCGAGAGACTACCCAAGAACACTTTCACACGTCTACAGGGACCCTGAGGTCACACCAGCAACGCGAAGGAGCTCCACGTACCCAAAATAAACTCGAGATGAGGTCCGATTCCGCTGCATTGACTTCAGAGCCATCCCCGTTTCCCCATCAAACACGACCAGTGGCCTGACTACCTTTAGGCAACTCCAGAGGTTACCCGAGAACACCGTCCCAAGTATAGAGGAACAGCAAGTTCAGCACAGCAACTCGAGGAATGCTCTTGTACCCCAAATCGTCTCGAGATGAGAGCTGATTCCCTGGCCTAGACGCAAGACGTATGCCAACCTTCCACAAGCCGCTCAAGAGGAGGCTTCTCTCAGCAATAAATGTGAGGGAGGGACCCTGAGTTTGCTGCCTCAATTAGAATATACACCGAGAAGACCTGACTCGAAAGGAGGCCGGATTTCCTTGCAGTGGCTTGAATACAGGCTCATCTTTCATCTCACAAGGAGAAGGGATGTCTGAATCCCCTGTGGAGTCCCTAGAGAAAGCCCAAGGTCCCCGCCTCATTTCGACACAATGCCTCACATGCCTTTGACACCTCGAGAGGCACGCGGAGTTCACTGCTTCCAAAAGTGACGATGCCTGACTTCTCTTGTACATTGAGACGAATCCCAATATTTCTGTGGCTACTGGAAAGGGACCCTGGGTCTCCCGCTTCAGCTCGAGAAGCGTCCCTTTTGCCTGTCAAGCCTCGCAGAGATTCCTGAGGTGTCCCTCATAACTAGACAGGAGTCCCGACGTCACTGAACAAACACGGGTTTTGAAGGGCCATCCCCGCCGTAACTCAAGAATATACCCCAGGTCCCTGCCGCAACTCAAGAAAAACCATGAGACTTTCCCCTCGAAGTGAGATGAGGCCCGATTCTCCTGCATTGCATGCAGAACAATTCCGTGATCCCCATCAAGCATGTATGGAGCCTCGACTTGCTTGACGGATCTCGAGAGAGACGCCAGGAACACTGTCACACGTCTAGAGGTACCCTGAGGTCACCCCTGCAAAGTTAAGGAGCTCCATGCATACCAAATCAACTCGAGATGTGGCCCGATTCTCCTGTGTTGACTCCAGAGCCATTTCCCGTTCCCCAACAAACAGGACCTGTGGCTAGATTTCCTTTAGGCAACTCCAGAAGTTCCCCGAGAACAATGTGCCAAGCCTAAAGGAATACCAAGTTCAGCAGAACAACTCGAGGAATGCTCCTTGGACCCCAATTGCCTGGAGATGAGAGCTGACTCCCTGGCCTAGACGCAAGACGTATGCCAACCATCCACAAGCCCCTCAAGAGGAGGCTTCTCTCAGCAATAGGTGTGAGGGAGGGACCCTGAGTTTGCTGCCTCAAGTGGAATATACACCGAGAAGCCCTGACTCGAAAGGAGGCCGGATTTCCTTGCAGTGGCTTGAATACAGGCTCATCTTTCATCTCACAAGGAGAAGGGATGTCTGAATCCGCTGTGGAGTCCCGAGAGAAAGCCCGAGGTCCCCGCCTCATTTCACCGGAATGTCTCACATGCCTTTGACACCTCGAGAGGCACGCAGAGTTCACTGCTTCCAAAAGTGACGATGCCTGACTTCCTTTGAATATTGAGAGGAATCCCAATATTTCTGTGGCTACAGGAAAGGGACCCTGGGTCTCCCGCCTCACCTCGAGAAGCGTCCCTTTTGCCCTGCCAAGTCTCGCAAAGATTCCTGAGGTGTCCCTCATAACTAGACAGGAGTCCTGACATCGCTGAACAAACACGCGTTTTGAAGGGCCATCCCCGCCAAAACTCAAGAATATACCCCAGGCCCCGCCGCAACTCGAGAAAAAACACGAGACTTCCCCCTCAAAGCGAGATGAGTCCCCATTCACCTGCATTGCAAGTAGAGCAATTCTGTGATCCTCATAAAGCATGTAAGAAGCCTCGACTTGCTTGACAGATCTCGAGAGAGTGCCCAAGAACACCGTCACACGTCTAGAGGGACCCTGAGGTCACCCCAGCAACGCGAAAGAGCTCCATGTACCCCAAATCAATTCGAGATGAGGTCCGATTCTCCTGTATTGACTCCAGAGCCATCCCCCGTTCCCATCAAACACGACCAGTGGCCTGACGTCCTTTTCGCAACTCCAGAGATTCCCCGAGAACACCGTCTCAAGTCTAGAGGAGCACCAAGTTCAGCACAGCAACTCGAGGAATGCTCCTTTTTCCTGAAATCGTCTCGAGATGAGAGCTGATTCCCTGGCTTAGACGCAAGACGTATGCCAATGTTCCACAAGCTCCTCAAGAGGAGGCTTCTCTCAGCAATAGGTGTGAGGGAGGGACCCTGAGTTTGCTGCCTCAAGTGGAATATACACCGAGAAGCCCTGACTCGAAAGGAGGCCGGATTTCCTTGCAGTGGCTTGAATACAGGCTCATCTTTCATCTCACAAGGAGAAGGGATGTCTGAATCAGCTGTGGAGTCCGAGAGATATCCCGAGGTACCCGCCTCATTTCGACGGAATGCCTCACATTCTTTTGACACCTCGACAGGCACGCGGAGTTCACTGCTTCCAAAAGTGACGATGCCGGACTCTTCTTGAACATTGAGAGGAATCGCAATATTACTGTGGCTACTGGAAAGGGACCTGGGTCTCCCGCCTCACCTCGAGAAGCGTCCCTTTTGCCCTGCCAAGCCTCGCAGAGATTCCTTAGGTGTCCCTCGTAACTAGACTGGAGTCCCGACGTCGCTGAACAAACACACGTTTTGAAGGGCCATCCCCGCCGTAACTCGAGAATGTACCCAGGTCCCCGCCTCAACTCGAGAAAAACCATGAGACTTCCCCCTCGAAGTGAGATGAGGCCCGATTCTCCTGCATTACATGCAGAACAATTCCGTGATCCCCATCAAGCATGTAAGGAGCATCGACTTGCTTGACGGATCTCGAGAGACTCCCAAGAACACTGTCACACGTCTAGAGGGACCCTGAGGTCACCCGGCAACGCGAAAGAGCTCCATGTACCCCAAATCAACTTCGAGATGAGGCCCGATTCCTGTGCATTGACTCCAGAGCCATCCCCCGTTCCCCATCAAACAAGACCAGTGGCCTGACTTCCTTTAGGCAACTCCAGAGATTCCCCAAGAACACCGTCCAAGTCTAGAGGAACAGCAAGTTCAGCACAGCAACTCGAGGAATGCTCCTTGTACCCCAAATCGTCTCGAGATGAGAGCTGATTCCCTGGCTAGACGCAAGTCGTATGCCAACCTTCCACAAGCCCCTCAAGAGGAGGCTTCTCTCAGCAATAGGTGTGAGGGAGGGACCCTGAGTTTGCTGCCTCAAGTGGAATATACACCGAGAAGCCCTGACTCGAAAGGAGGCCGGATTTCCTTGCAGTGGCTTGAATACAGGCTCATCTTTCATCTCGCAAGGAGAAGGGATGTCTGAATCAGCTGTGGAGTCCTGAGAGAAAGCCCAGAGGTCCCCGCTCATTTCGACGGAATGCCTCACATTCTTTGACACCTCGAGAGGCACGCGGAGTTCACTGCTTCCAAAAGTGACGATGCCTGACTCTTCTTGAACATTGGGAGGAATCGCAATATTTCTGTGGCTACTGGAAAGGGACCCTGGGTCTCCCGCCTCACCTCGAGAAGCGTCCCTTTTGCCCTGCCAAGCCTCGCAGAGATTCCTGAGGTGTCCCTCATAACTAGACTGGAGTCCCTACGTCACTGAACAAACATGCGTTTTGAAGGGCCATCCCCGCCAGTAACTCAAGAATATACCCCAGGTCCCCGCCTCAACTCGAGAAAAACCATGAGACTTCCCATTCGAAGCGAAATGAGGCCCCATTCTCCTGCATTGCATGCAGAGCAATTCCGTGATCCCATAAAGCATGTAAGGAGCCTCGACTGCTTGACGGATCTCGAGAGAGTCCCCAAGAACACTGTCACACGTCTAGAGGGACCCTGAGGTCACCCCAGCAACGTGAAGGAGCTCCATGTACCCCAAATCAACTCGAGATGAGGCCCGATTCTCCTGTATTGACTCCAGAGCCATCCCCCGTTCCCCATCAAACACGACCAGTGGCCTGACTTCCTTTACGCAACTCCAGAGATTCCCCAAGAACACCGTCTCAAGTCTAGAGGAATACCAAGTTCAGCACAGCACCTCGAGGAATGCTCCTTTTCCCCAAAATCATCTCGAGATGAGAGCTGATTCCCTGGCTTAGACGCAAGACGTATGCCAACTTCCACAAGCCCCTCTTGGAGGCTTCTCTCAGCAATATGTGTGAGGGAGGGACCCTGAGTTTGCTGCCTCAAGTGGAATACACACCGAGAAGCCCTGACTCGAAAGGAGGCCGGATTTCCTTGCAGTGGCTTGAATACAGGCTCGTGTTTCATCTCCCAAGGAGAAGGGATGTCTGAATCCCCTGTGGAGTCCCTAGAGAAAGCCCAAGGTCCCCGCCTCATTTCGACAGAATGCCTCACATGCCTTTGACACCTCGAGAGGCACGCGGAGTTCACTGCTTCCAAAAGTACCGATGCCTGACTACTCTTGTACATTGAGAGGAATCCCAATATTTCTGTGGCTACTGGAAAGGGACCCTGGGTCTGCCGCCTCACCTCGAGAAGCGTCACTTTTGCCCTGCAAAGCATTGCAGAGATTCCTGAGGTGTCCCTCATAACTAGACAGCAGTCCCGACGTCGCTGAACAAACACGCCTTTTGAAGGGCCATCCCCGCTGTAACTCAAGAATATACCCCAGGTCCCCACTGAAGCTCGAGAAAAACCATGAGACTTCCCCCTCGAAGCGAGATGAGTTCCCATTCACCTGCATTGCATGCACAGCAATTCCGTGATCCTCATCAAGCATGTATGGAGCCTCGACTTGCTTGACGGATCTCGAGAGAGTCCCCAAGAACACTGTCACAGGTCTAGAGGGACCCTGTGGTCACCCAAGCAACGTAAAGGAGCTCCATGTACCCCAAATCAACTCGAGATGAGACCCGATTCTCCTGTATTGAGTCCAGTGCCATCCCCCGTTCCCCATCAAACAGGACCAGTGGCTAGACTTCCTTTAGGCAACTCCAGAAATTCCCCGAGAACAATGTGCCAAGCCTACAGGAATACTAAGTTCAGCAGAACAACTCGAGGAATGCTCCATGGACCCCAAATTGCCTGGAGATGAGAGCTGATTCCCTGGCCTAGAAGCAAGACGTATGCCCACCTTACACAAGCGCCTAAGGAGGAGGCTTCTCTCAGCAATAGGTGTGAGGGAGGGACCCTGAGTTTGCTGCCTCAAGTGGAATATATACCGAGAAGACCTGACTCAAAAGAAGGCCGAATTTCCTTGCAGTGGCTTGAATACAGGCTCATCTTTCATCTCACAAGGAGAAGGTATGTCTGAAGCAGCTCTAGAGTCCCTAGAGAAAGCCCGAGGTACCCGCCTCATTTCGACGAAATGCCTCACTTGCCTTTGACACCTCGAGAGGCAAGCGGAGTTCACTGCTTCCAAAAGTGACGATGCCTGACTTCTCTTGTACATTGAGAGGAATCCCAATATTTCTGTGGCTACTGGAAAGGGACCCTGGGTCTCCCGCATCACCTCGAGAAGCGTCCCTTTTGCCCTGCCAAGCCTTGCAGAGATTCCTGAGGTGTCCCTCGTAACTAGACAGGAGTCCCGACGTCACTGAACAAACACGCGTTTTGAAGGGCCATCCCCGCCGTAACTCAAGAATATACCCCAGGTCCCCGCCGCAACTCGAGAAAAACCATGAGACTTCCCCCTCGAAGCGAGATGAGTCCCCGATTCACCTGCATTGCATGCAGAGCAATTCCGTGATCCCCATAAAGCATGTAAGGAGCCTCGACTTGCTTGACGGATCTCGAGAGAGTCCCCAAGAACACTGTCACACGTCTAGAGGGACCCTGAGGTCACCCCAGCAACGTGAAGGAGCTCCATGTACCCCAAAATCAACTCGAGATGAGGCTCCGATTCTCCTGTATTGACTCCAGAGCCATCCCCCGTTCCCCATCAAACACGACCAGTGGCCTGACTTCCTTTACGCAACTCCAGAGATTCCCCGAGAACACCGTCTCAAGTCTAGAGGAACACCAAGTTCAGCATAAGCAACTCGAGGAATGCTCCTTACCCCTGAAATCGTCTGGAGATGAGAGCTGATTCCCTGGCTTAGACACAAGACGTATGCCAACGTTCCACAAGCCCCTCAAGAGGAGGCTTCTCTCAGCAATAGGTGTGAGGGAGGGACCCTGAGTTTGCTGCCTCAAGTGGAATATACACCGAGAAGCCCTGACTCGAAAGGAGGCCGGATTTCCTTGCAGTGGCTTGAATACTCGTGTTTCATCTCACAAGGAGAAGGGATGTCTGAATCCCCTGTGGAGTCACTAGAGAAAGCCCGAGGTCCCCGCCTCATTTCGACCGAATGCCTCACATACTTTTGACACCTCGAGAGGCACGCGGAGTTCACTGCTTCCAAAAGTGACGATGCCAGACTCTTCTTGAACATTGAGAAAATCGCAATATT